>PVJN01007934.1:0-20589 GCA_004026805.1 Lasiurus borealis | reverse complement strand
CCCACTTGCTGTCCTGATCACCAACTGCACACCACTGCTGGCCTACTCACCTCCAACTTACCGCCCCCCCCCCCCCCCCCCCCCCCCCCCCCCCCCCCCCCCCCCCCCCCCCCCCCCCCCCCCCCCCCCCCCCCCCCCCCCTCGGCCTGCTCCCTCCCAATTGGCTCCTCCTGTGGGCCTGCTCGCCCCAAACTGCCCCCCACCACTAGCCTCATTACCCCAACTGCCCTCAGTCATATCTGGGAGCAGGTCATTGGCCAGAGTAGACATAGCCACTGCAAGCGTGGGAAGACTGGAATATTTAATCTTCTAAACAAAAGTAGTTCACTTTTTTGTTTGCTCACACTTGACTCCTGCCTTGCAGAGCAGCTGACAGGCTCAAACCTTCCATGTATCACCCAGACTTTATTGGGCATTTGTCTGTTCTTTCCCTGTCCTGTCTCTTCCCCCAGGGATCTGAGGAGAACAGACTGGCCCCCTGGGAAGTATTAAACTGCAGCTTCCTGGCAAAGCTGCATAAATCACATACCTACAATATTTGGCCTTTCCTTTGCTCCTTTCCTGTTAATATCTAGGTTGATTACAACCATATCATATAGACATTAACACACTCCTACGCTCACCCACATGACCCACAGTTATATGGACCCCATACAATGGACTAATGGACTACAACTGATCTGATGCTGTACAGGACCCAACTCTACCATGGAGTGGAACACCTCTGGACACTGTCTTTGCTTCTAGCTCTGCTGAATCCCCCAGATGCACTGCTTCCAGGATTAAGGGAAATGAGACTTTAGAAACCAAGGGATGTAATTCCACAAAAATAAAGCTTTCTACCACATCTCATCCTTCCAAGAGGCCTCTAAAAATGCTTATTCCAGAGGTGCCCTAAAGACCCTACTCCTACTAGCAATGAAGAAAGATCATCCAAGCTTTTCTTTGATAACAAACATAGTGCAGCAAAACTCATTAAATTTAAGTCCTTGGTCTGATCCTATTATAAACTCTAAGGACTATTTAAAATATTTCCTGGAATTTTGCTTGATTAAATATTCTTAGAAATAATTTGCCCAGCTCAATTGTTAAGCAGAAATATTTACTAGGCCTGATGGCTTTAATTGGGTACAACAAAATTTATAGTATATTTCTAAACAACAGATGCATGTTTCCACTAAAGTAAATTATGTAGTATTTATACATTCATCTTATTAACAAAGAGCTTGTTGTCTTACTACTCTTAGACACTACTTACTCTCACTATATTATACTTCCTGCCAAGATTAAACAAAAAAATGCCAGCCATCATAAGTAAAAGCTTTGAATATGCCTTGAGGCATGGCATATACACACCAATTAAGAAAAAGACAAAGGTTATATTCAGCAATGTGAGACTTATTATAGCAATTCTATTCATTGGGAGAAAAAAATAAAGCAGAAAAAGAAAGGCAGAATGAAAGAGCTTTTAAATGACAGTGAAGTTCAACAAGTGAGTCAGGATAGTGAGTCATTCCCAAGTGTATTCCTCAAAAATGTGAACAGATACTACTATAAACCCTAAGATGCTAATTATAATTAAGGAAATAATACTGCTTTATGTTGAATCACTGTTTTCAATGGGGTCATAGTTTTGCCACATACATAAGAATTATATTTAAGACCAGTCTCTAACATACTGCTGGAGATAGGGGCAACTAGAGAATATACGTATAAGGGTACAGCTGCAACCAAAGGCTTGGTAAAGTTCTATAATATCCTTTAAAGTGGGAAAAGGTAAAGAAATCCTTTTATACTGATGTTATACAATTTATATTATTTAGAGAATTAATACACATCAAAGAGGAAGCATGCTAACTAAACATGTTTCTAACCTTAAGTAATGAAACAATGATTTTCTTACAAGAAATCCTTTCCTAATTTGCCTTTTACAACCAATAGCATTACCATGACAGACCTTCAATTCAAAAGCTTAGTGTCATTTTTAACATCTTTTTTTTATTTTGACCCTTTATATATAATTTCTCACTAATTCCTGAACATGTTTTCCAATCATCCCTTTTTTTTTTTCTCCCTCTACATTGGTGTACAATCACAGTTTGCCTATGGAATAATATTTGTGGGATGGAAAAAGGGTGCTGGTTCAAGACAGTGTATAGTAATTTCCAAGTATGGTCTATTGGGATCATTTGGTAAGTATGTCATAAGTAATTTGCAAATAATAATAACTAAAATCACTTTTATTCAAATACACCTCTATAGTAACATTCCTCTCACTAATGTGCATTTCCATATTTTCTTGTATGAGAATTAAAGTGATGGCATTTAGGCAAGTATGGAACATATAATTCATAAACCTGTCAATGAAACAATTCACTCAGTGAATGTCAATTATTATCTATGTCACAACCCTATAAAAGACTAAATACCAATGACCTTTAATACATTAGTGTTGAATGTATGCATATGTAAATTTGTTCTAATAATTAGCATTAGATTTGACTGGGTAAGCACAAAACTTAAAGTAGCAAGGCTAAAACAAGAGAAGATGTTGATTTATCTCCTGATATCTAGGAAATCTAGATCTAAGTCTTATAGGGTCTGATATGAGATCTCTAGAGTCAATAGGATTCCAGGCTCTTAAATCTTTCTTCTCTAGAATCCTCTTTAAGGCTTCCATTCTCAAGTCAATTCATAGTCCAAAGATTGGCTGTTAGATCTCCAGCCATTACAATTGTATTACATACAGCAAGAATGAAGGAAGATGGGTAGCAAGAGTGTAAGAGGGAAAGAATGCCAACACTGCCCACCCTAGATAAAAACTGTTAAGAGGAAGAAAACTCAACAGTTTTTACTGTTCCCAGGGCTGGGAAGACAAATACTGGCATTCAGGGCACTTAAATCAGGCAAGGCCTGAAGGTTAAGATCCCCCAGAGAAAAGGAAGCAAAGAAAAGTCAATCTAAAATCTCATTGCTGGTTGAGAATCCAAGATGGCGGCATAGGTAAACACCTACACTGCTGCCTGACACAACAATTTCAAAATTACAACTAAAGGACAGAAAGGACATCATCCAGAACCACAGGAAAGCTGGCTGAGTGGAAATTCTACAATTAGAGGGAAAGATGGGGGCTCACAGAGACCCAGAGGAGCTGCAAAAACCTGAGGTACAGAGATGCGCACGTGGAGAGAACGGGTGCCAGAGTACCTGGCTGGTTTTCTCTGGCGAGAGACTCCCAACAGCATTGAACCCCTTATCCTACGACACTAAACCCCAAATCCAGCCGAAACTCATACGGGGGGAGTTTGGACTGTGAAAAGGGAGAGGTGCACGGAAATTTAGGGGAGTCGCAAAAGATTAGAGATCTGGTGGCACTCACAGCACTGCCCGAAGAGGACCAACTGCTGATTGTGCTGCTGGTTTTCACGAGTGTGCGGGACAGACCCTCCCAACTGCGCCACTTCTGAGTCCACTAAGCCCCAGTTTCGGGTGAAACCCTTGGGACCCAGACTCGTGTGGTCCTGGAGCACAGGGGAGCCGAAAAGGCAGCAGTCTAGAGGCACTTCGAGAGAAAGTGCTCACGCCCACACACAGGGACCACTCCAGTGATTACCCAGTCACGTGAGACTCAGGGGCTGTGGAGGGTGGGGCCAACTGGAAGACAAGGTGGTCCCTTAAGCCATGAGACTCCACCAACCCCAAGCTCAACAGAGAGGCTTCTCCAGTTTTGCAAGTCTGGTATCATAAGGCTGAATCCAACACAGAAGTTCTCCCAGCATAGTGAAAATGCCGAGACAAGGGAAGGGATCACAAACAAAAGAAATGGAGGAAAACAAACGACTGGATATAGAGTTCAAAACCACACTTATAAGGTTTTTCAAGAATATCCTAGAAAAGTTGGATAAAGTTAGTGAGACCCAAGAGGAGATGAAAAAGAACCAACTAGAGATCGAAAAGGTCCAACTAGAAATTAAACATACACTGACTAAAATAAAAAATATTATACAGAGTCCTAACAGCAGACTAGAGAAAGGCAAGAACCAAGTCAAAAATTTGAAATATAAAGAATCAGAAAACACTCAACTGGAAAAGCAAGAAGAGAAAAGAATCCAAAAATGTGAAGATAATGTAAGGAGGCTCTGGGACAGCTTCAAGCGTACCAACATCAGAATTGTGGGGGTGCCAGAAGAAGAGAGAGAGCAAGATACTAAAAACCTACTTAAAGAAATAATGACTGAAAACTTCCCACATCTGGTAAAAGAAATAGACTTACAAGTCCAGGAAGCACACAGAACCCCATATAAAAGGAATACAAAGAGGACCACACCAAGACACATCATAATTAAAATAGCATCTTTTTAATAAAACAACCAAAGCAACTAAAGATGGCTGGTAACGTGTACACATTTCTCTACTTGGCATAAGAATTTTTAAAGTGGTGTCAGTAACATTCTAATTCAAATAAGATTTATTATTTTAAAAGCAAACTTTAAAGTGGATTATCATCCATGTTAAATTAAAGTGATGGAACTGCAAATCTGACTTATGTGCTTTTAAAAGAAAATGGAAGCAGAGAAAGACAGTGAGTACAGACAACTCCTTTACTGCAGAGGGGAACAGAGAAATGGAATAGTTGCTGGCAACGTGAGTTGAATTAAATGTAGTACTGTTTCATTTGATTAATGATGGGTTTGAGTCAACAGAGGAAGAAAACTGATGACACGAGAGAAAGAATAGAGAACTGAGTGAACGTTTTGGGGAAGGTGAGAGGACAAAGAATTTAGTGCACAAGGAAAGGAGCTAGCATTACATAGGAGCAGAAAGAGTTCACCTATAGTAGGAACAGGCAGACTACATGAGGTTAGTTAATATGATGTAGGCAACTGACACTACTAGTCCATTGAAGTAATTAGTTTCCAAGTTTCTCAGTAAAGAAGGAAGCAAGATTATCAGTTAAGAATTGGATTTGGAGAAGAGATGTTGAAGGTTTGAGAAAAAAGTGGGAAAGTAAGATAGTTACTTTTGTGAATTAAGTAGGATAATGTAGTATGACTTCCAGGCAACAGTAAAAGTCCACCTAAAGATCAAGATCATGAATTTAAAGAACTAATCAGAAGCTTGTGGTTTATTCTTGGGTACAAACATCTAGCTGCATATGTACAACAAAACGGGTATAAAGTTAGCAAAAGCCTGTTGGGAGGTAAGAGGGCAATGCAGATAACAAAAAGATTATGAAGTCTTGGCCTCTGCCGACCCCACAGCCCCAACTAAATTCCACTCCAACAAACATAGGTGTTAATGCCCATGTACAAAAGAACCAGCATCACAGGGTTCTGTCTCCTTTTCTAATAGCATCCCCTTGGGTTGTCTCTTCTTCTCTTCTATCCCTGTCTTCAAGACGTTTTCCGTAAGTGATTATATCCATTCCCAAAATGATGAAACCTCTATCTATGTTGCTCCACCCTATTCTACCTGAATGCTGAACTCAGATTCTGCTTTCTGGATATCTACATCTGGCTATCTTTGAGGATAAATCCCGATGTTTCTGAAACAATCCTTGATAATCTGGTCCCAGTTTCAGGTTGTGAAATTCCAAATATCTCCTACCACTCCCCATTCTCAGACCCATAATCACTGTACTTCTTCCCCAAACACATCCAACTCCATAACTACAGCATACCTCTACAGAAGTCACATTTAATTACTGCATTAATTTTATGTAAACTATATATAAAAAAACAGCATCTGTAACGACTGGAATAACCAATAACTGGTTGCTATGATGCCCACTGTGGCCAGCAAACTGGCCTGATCAGGGGATGGGGCCAGCTGGCCAACCTCCTTCGGCCTCTCCCCCGGGCCAGCTGCCCCTGATTGGACTGCCTCACCACGATAGGCCTGAAACCCCACTCCAAGGCTAGCCCCTCCCCTCTTAACAGGGGACAGGGCCAGTCAGCCACCCTCCCGCAGCCCCTTATCTGGCTGGTCCCACCCCCTATGGGCTCCCACCACCCTGATTAGCCCAAAGTCCTTCTCCCTGACTAGCCCTGCCCCTGATCACCCCCAATCCAATAGGAGGTGGAGCTGGATGGCCAACCACTTGCAGCACCTCCTCCTGGCAGGCCTCACCCCAGTGGGTCCCCACCACCCTGATTGGCCCACAGCCCCTTCCCTCACCCAACCCCATCCCAGATTGGCTCCCCACCCTGATCAGGAGCAGGGCCGGCCAGCCAACCACCCATGGCACCTCCCAGAGGCTGCTGGCCCCCCCGTTGGCACCTCCACCCTATTTGGGGGTGGGGCCAGTTGGCTCACCGCCCACAGGTTCTCCCCATGGCTTGCCCCACCCTGATTGGTTTGCCTCACCTCAAAGGCCCACAGTCCCTCCCTGAAGTTAGCCCCTCCCAATTGCCTATGGCCCTTCCTCCCTGATCAGTCCCTGATCGGAGTGGCCTGCTGGCTAACCGCCCCCCACCCCCACCCCATCTCCACTCCTAACAGGCCCAGACCAGCCCTGATCTGCCCCGATTGGGGCCGGACCAGCTGGATCCAACTAGTGCATGAATTCATGCACTGGTCCTCTAGTATACACATAATCCTAATCAATTGCAAGTTACATTATATTGAAATTATAAATATGTAAAGTACTCAAACAGATTTAGCCCTCCTCTGCTACAAATATATAGCAAATACAGTGAGTTTTTTCTGGAATGTTTTTGACAAGGTTTGAATTCAAAGTATAATGTCTAAAGCTAACTATAGCTTGGTTTGTGTAATATTAGTAATATTAGAAGCCTGGTGCATAAAATTTGTACACTGAGGGGATGGGGGGGGGGGGTTGTTCCTCAGCTTGGCCTGTACTCTCTCACAGTCCACAAGCCTCAGGGGATGTCCAACTGACAGTCCAACAGTCCGACATCCTTAAGCCAGCAGTGCGACATCCTTAGTGCTGCCATGGAGGCTGGAGAGGCTCCTGCCACCATTGCTGTGCTTGCCAACCATGAGCCCAACTCAGGGCTTCTAACTGAGTGGCGCTCCCCCTCTGGGAGCACACTGACCATCAGGGGGTAGCTCCTGCATTGTGCGTCTGCCCCCTGGTGGTCAATGTGCGTCATAGAAACTGGTTGTACTACAGTTCGGTCGATTTGCGTATTAGCCTTTTATTATATAGGATATTTTTTTTAATTTCTGTTTTTTAATAGTTTGTTCATTTTTAGGAAGGAAGGGAGAAAGAAACATTGATGTATATGAAATCTAAATATCCATCAGCTTCCTCCTGTACTGATCCAGCTCTCAATCTTTCAGGGCACTGGACAGTGCTCAACTTAGTCACACCAGCCAGGGCTAACTTCTCTTTTTATTGTTGTTGACTTTATGACAGATGCCCCCCCATACACCTACTGCCCCACTCTACCTCCCTCCACCCAGCCCCTGCTCCCCAACCCCCATCACCCATGCTTTTGATACTTCACTCTCCATGGGCTATGCATATATATTCTTTGGCTAATCTCTTCCAGTCCTCCCCACCCCTCTCCCCTCTGAAATCTCTCAGTCTGTTCCATGCATCCATGCCTCTGGTTCTGTTTTGTTAATTAGTTTATTTTGTTCATTAAATTCCACATATAAGTGAGATCATGTGATATTTGACTTTCTCTGACTGGTTTATTTTATTTAGCTTAATAATCTAGTACAAGTTTTATAATTGCCTAAATGATACATTCAGATAAACTGCTAACTTTTTCTTTTTAATACTACTTCTGAAAAAAAAATCATAAAAAAGTAATAGATTGGTAGTGGGTACATGGTGCAATATACAGATCTTGTAACATGGAAACCCACACCTGAAATCTATATGTTCATGTTAACCAATGTCACCCCAATACATTTAATCAGTAAAATTAAAAAAAAAAATTCAAGCCATTCAGTCAAGCTTGTTACATACTTCCAAAATCATGACAGTGTAACTTTCAAAATGCATGAAATAAGAAACTGTCCAATTCCCTAAGATAATCCAAGTGTAAAAAAGCAATACAGGCAAGTCCCCTTAAGGAAACAGATTTGTCCGTGTGTGTGTGTGTGTATGTGTGTGTGTGTGTGTGTGTGTGTGTGTGTGTGTGTGTAGTGTGTGTACACCAAAGGTACTGTGGAGGCAGTATACACAGTCAAATATAAAAACTAGTTTTTCAGGGAGTTTCTAAAGATTATAAATAAACTAGAGGCCCAGTGCACAAATTTGTGCATGGGTACGGTCCAGCTGGCTAGCCCCAATTGGGGCCCATCAGGCCAGGCCAGCAGTGGGGAGGAGCTGTGGGCAGTTGATCAAAGAAGGGGTTGATCAGGGGCCCGGCTGGCTGGGGGCAGTTGGGTAGGGCAATAGGGACCCTGATCAGGCCAGTTAGTGCCACAGTGTGCGTCATAGTGACTGGTCATTCTGGTCATTCCACCCTTTCGGTTGCTTGGCTTTTACATATATATAGATGTGTAAATGCTTTAGCATGTTTAAATTAAAAGCAATATTTACTGACCCAAATAACAATTTCTACTTCTTAAAGACATATGAACAGGAAAATTAGAATTTCAAAATGATAATAAAAATAATTAACTTAGTCATTTTTTTAGTGCAATTTTAAGATAATTTTACAGCCTTGGCCTGGTAACTCAGTTGTTTAGAGCACAGTCCCAATATGCCAATGCTGCCAGTTCAATATCCAATCAGGGCACATACAAGGAGTAAGCAATGAATGCATGAATAGGTGGAACAATAGATCAATTCTCTCTCTCCCCCCCCCTTCCTCCCTCTCCTTCTCTCTCTCTCTCCTCCCTCTTTTTCTATCTCACATCAATCAACAAGTAAATATTAACTTTAAAAAATCATTTTCCAAATTACTCAGTAATTCAACATCCGAGTGAACATATAATGCACCCCCAAACACTGTCATAATAAGACTCCACAGTTTAGGGAATATTAGTACAAAATCTCACTTTGGCCTCAACCATACAATTTAACATTGATGGGGCTCAAAACATGCATATCCTCTAAGTAATATTAAACTATAGAAATACATGAAAAAACTAAACCCAAACCTAGTTTGCTTTCTTAAACAATCACAACGTACAAGCTAAACTTTGATCAATAGCTTAAAACACAAATTACTGTAAGCTGATTCTGGAGAAAATTGATTTCAACTAGGCAAGGATTATGAATACCACCTCTCACACTTTCTAACAATTTGATCTTAACCTCTCTGAGGTTCATTTCCATTATGTGTAATTGAGATATTACCATACCATGCAAGGTTGTCTTAAGGACTTGAGACTAAGCCTATAAAACAAGTAGTAATGCATATGGAAAAAAGACTAGAATAATAGATAATAAAATATCAACAGAGAACTTTGAGTACTAAAATTACAGAGAATTTTAAAAATCTTCCTTTTGTATATTTTGTATTGTCCAAGTTTCTTGCACAAAGAATAATAATCCTATAAAAATAAAATAATAAAGTATTCTTTTATTTAAAAAATATAATACATTATGCAAAACTCAAATTTCATATTATCTTCTACAATAAGTCACCATTTCTTGTTTTTAATATTTTTATTGACTTTATGGGGTGACATTAATAAAGTTATATAGGTTTTAGGAGCACAATTCTATAATACATCATCTTAACATTGTATAGGATATTTGTTTTACCACCCAAAGTCAAGTCTCCTTTCATCATTATTTATTTTCCCCCTTTACCCTTTTCTATCTACCCCCATCCCTTCTCCCTTCTGGTAATCACCATACTGCTGTATGTGTCTATGAGTTTTGTTTGTTGTTGTTGTTTTGCTTAATCCCTTCACCTTTTTCACCCAATACTCTAATCCCCTTCTAACAGCTGTCAGTCTCTTTTTTGTATCTATGAGTCTATTTTATTTATTTCGTTCTTTAGAGTTCATATAAAAGTGAAATCGTATGGTATTTGTCTTTCTCTAGGTCCATCCACATTGTCACAAAAGGCAAGATTTATTTTTTCTGCAGCTCAGTAGTATATTCCATTGTGCCACAGCTTTTTTTATCCAACAGTCGCTATTTCAATAGTTGCTGTGTGTCAGAAATTATTTTCACTACTGCTAACAGTAATCACTGAATGTGCCATCCAGACAATTACAAAGTATCCACTAATATTAAAGCAAAAGAAGATTTTAAATGTAAGAAAACCAAGGATCAGAAAGATCACTCAGCTAATACATTGATAGCGCCTGTATTCAAACCTTATGTATGTGCTCTAGGCACAGTATTACACAGGGTTATTATTAAGTTGTCAACAAAGGCAAGAATTATCTTACCATTAAGAAACAGGGGGGAAAAAACACGAATATTCTAATATTCAGGGGCTTTTTTCTTACATAACCCTGCTCTAAAACATCCTGTCACTTTTCTTTACTTCAGTAATAAGTTTCTCTAAGAGAAAGCCACAATATTGGGTTCTGTTTTTAAAAGATTCCTAAGTTTAGTAAACTCCATATATAAAGCCATTTCAAATAACTAAATCACAGCTCAGACTCAAAGATAACCAAAGAAGAAGAAAAAAGGTCTCAAACAATGAAAAATAAGTGTTCAAACAACAAATTAAAGTTTGTATACTTTACCTATAAAGTCTCTCAAAATCTTCATTCAGACCTAATTTGTCCTGCTTTTTTTTTTTAATTCAGAACTATTTTTAGACACAATTAAAACCAGCTTGATGGCTGCTTCATTCCCAAGTCAAAGAAGATTAGAGCAGAAAATGAGAAATAGGACAGACTTCTAGAGACTGATACACTGATAATGTATAAGAAACAACTACCTGCCTGAGTCAGAAACTTAAAAAATTTATAAGGAAGAGTTTGAAAGCATTAGATTAAATAATCTAAATCTATTTTCATATTCCAGCAGCCCTGAATGTCCTGAATACCTCATCAGGTCCAGAATTACCAAGAAAAAAATATTTAGTATACTCTATAACAAATTGTAAAATAAAAATTTAAGTAGTTTCATCCAGATTGTTAAAATATACAACTTTATGCTTCAAGTACTCAAAAAATAAATCACATTGTAGAATACTTCATTTTCTAACTGAATAGCTATTACGTGCATGTAAAATATTCAAGTACTACAGCCACTTTTTAAAAAAAGTGAAATCTCTTCCTCTATGTCCTTCTTCCTAAAGGATATCCCAGTGTTAACTGGTTTTGGTGTGTTTCCATAAAGTCTTTCTCTTCTGCAAACTCCAAAACATACATAATCATATCACACACACACACACACACACACACACACACACGTCACACACACATGCACAATATAAACACATACCTGTGTAATGAAGGGCAGGCAATGGAACCAGACTGTAAATACTCTTCTGCAATTTTTTCTACTCATATATATTTCACGCCTATTTTCCAGGTCTACTCATATAAATCTAGCTTAGTATTTTCAGTGGTTGGCTGTGCATATCCACTCTATGGATACACAATAATGTACTACCCTTTCTCCTAATGAAGGCCAGCTGGATAATTTCTGGTGGTTTGATAATACTGCAAACAATGCAACAGTGAAGATCTCTGTGCACATATGTAGGAACAGTATTTCTAACAGCAAAGAGTGTGTCTGTTTCATGAGGCACTAGTAAATAAGTTTTAAGAAATAACAGCATTGGTTATTTTTTAAATTTTTTAAATTTAAATTACTTATTGTTTAAAGTATTACATATGTCTCCTTCTTCCCATTAACCTCTCCCCATCCATTCCCAACCCCCAGCACATGTCCTCACCCCACTACTGTCTATGTCCATAAGTTATGCTTATATGCTTGGATATAATTCTTTAGGTTGATCTCTTGTCCCCACCCCCACCTTCCCTCTGAGGTTGGACAGTCTGTTCCATGCTTCTATGTCTCTGGATCTATTTCTTGGCAGTTTCTTGAAAAACTAAACATCTATTTACCATTCAATACACAAATCACATTCTTGGGTATTTAGCACAGAAAAATGAAAATCTTTGTCCACACGAAAACCTGTACACGCCCTAGCAGCTTTACAAAATAGCCAAAATCTTGAAACAATGCAAATATCCTTCATACTATTGGAATACCATCTCAGCAATAAGAAGAAACAAATGACTGGTATATAAAACAATCTTGCATGAAAACTGCGTAAAAAAAGCCAACTCCATTTATATAACATTCTCAAAATTACAAAATTATAGAAACAGGAAATAAATTAATAGTTGCAAGGGTTTAGGGAAGGGCAGAGAGGGTGAGTCAAATGGGTGTGACTATAGAGGGGTTAGCATTGTAGGTGATGGAACAGTTTTGCATTTTAATCGCAATGGTGCTTACACAAATCTACACATGATAAAAATGCATAAACCACACACACACGCACGCACACACACACAAGTGCATGTAAAACTCATGAAATCTGAATAAAGTCTGTGTATTGTACCAATGTTAACATCCTAGTTTTGATATTTATCTGTATAACCACTGGAGAAAACTTGGGAGAAAGTACATGGGACCTCTCAGCACTGTGCTTTAAACTTTCTGTGAAGTTATAATTATTTCAATTTTAGTGTATGTACTGCCAAAGTGAGCAATATAATTACTTCAAAATTTAAAAAAAATACTTGATCCTATTTTTGAAAACACCATAATCAATATACTCCTTTCCAGTTTTCAACTTTCTCCCAACAAAGTCTGGGTAAACATTTTTCATCCTTTCACTTCCACTCCAAATCCCACATTTCACATGATAACCAGAATGCTCGATGAAGTTCACTGCTTCTACCACCCAATTTTGCACACAGACAATTCCTAGACACTGAGAATTAAGCCCAAGGGACATCAGAATCCTATCTAATAAAAGAGTAATATACAAATTAACCGTACCTCCACTACACCCACAAGCAAAGCCCACCAGCCAATCAGGAGCAAGTATGCAAATTAACCCAACCAAGATGGCTACAGCCACAGAGAGAGCAGGAGGGAGGCTTCAGTTGCCCCCAGTGATAGAGGAAGCCAAGCTTTCCGCACACCCTGGCAGGCCTAGGCCTCCACTTAAGGCAACAAAGTTTCAATGACTGCCGCCATGGAGTGAGCAGAAGGCTTGGCTCCACTCCAGGGTACAAAGTTTCAACTGTAGAAGATAAATAAATCCCACATAACAGAGCCTCTGTTTGGGTTGCCAGGGGTGTGTGGCCAGCCTGCAAACCACCATAGACCTCTCGCTTAGGCCACCCCACATCCCAAGGAAACACCCATCTTGACCCGGGACACTCTTCAAGGGCAAACCAGCTGGCCGCCACCCATGCACCAGGCCTCTATCCTATCTAATAAAAGAGTAATATGCAGATTGACCATCACTTCATCACACAAGTTGACTGCCCCCATGTGGTCCAAGATGGCTGCCCCCATGTGACACAAGATGGCCACCACAAGATGGCCAGCAGGGGATTGCAGTTGGAAGGGACCAGGCTTGCAAGGGAGGGCAGTTGTGGGTGTTCAGGCCAGGAGGGGAGGGCAGTTTGGGGTGACCAGACCTGCAAGGGAGGGCAGGTAGGGGCAATCAGGTTGTCAGACTGGCAGGCAGAAGCGGTTAGGGGGTGATCAGGAAGGCAGGCAGGTGAGCAGTTGGGAGCCAGCTGTCTTAGGTTGTGAGAGGGATGTTCGACTGCCCATTTAGGCAGGATCCTATCTGGACAGTCGGACATCTCTCAAGGGATCCCAGATTGGAGAGGGAGCAGGCTGGGATGAAGGTCACTCCCCCATGCATGAATTTCGTGCACTGAGCCTCTAGTCATAATAATATAAGGCCACTGAGCCAAACTGGTTTCGGCATAATAATAAAAGGTCAATCGGCATAATGACCAGTTGCCATGAGGTGGTATTGACCACCTCAGCATGGGTCTGGTGGGTGGTGGCAGCAGCCAAGGTCCCAGGTGTCTGGCAGTGGTCTGAGTAAAGCAGCCTGGGTCTTGGGTGCCGGGAGGGAAGATGATGCGATCAGCAGTAGGAAGGAAGGCCTATTCTTGCATGAATCTTTGTGCACTGGGCCTCTAGTCTATATAATAAAGAGGTAATATGCTAATTGGTTCTAACAGTGTCACAGTCACAACCAGGCTGCATGTGCACAGGAGTTGGTGGGCAGGATTGAGGTTGGGGACTTGCGCCACCAGGACATAAGGCTGCCTCAGGGTGTGCACCCCCCCCAATGGAGGCATGCTTAGGCCCCCTCAGGATGAGCCGCAAAAGCACCCCCCAGCAGAAGCGCACATAGGTCTATGGTACTGCCCAACCTGGAGTGGGGCATCAGGATGGGGACAGGGTCTCATCAGGGAGCTCTCAGCACTCCTGCATCAGGGTCTGAAAACACAGTGAGGAAGGGAGAGCACAGAGGCAGTTATGGAAATCAGGCCCAGAGGGGAGAGTAGATAGGCAGTTAGAGGGATTAGACAAGGAAGGGAGAGCAGTTAGGGGGGTCAGGCCGGCAGGGGAGAACAGTTAGGCAGTTAGGGGCATCAGGCCAGGAAGGAAGAGCAGTTAAGGCCATCGGGCCAGCAGGGGAGCAGTTAGGGGCATCAGGCAGCAGGGGAGCAGTTAGGGGCAGCAGGCAGGCAGGTGAGAACTTAGGAGCCAGTGGTTCTGGATTGTGAGAGAAATCCCAGATTGGAGAGGGTGCAGACCAGGCTGAGGGACCTTCCCCCTACATGAATTTCGTGCACTGGGCCACTAGTCTATCCTATCTAATAAAGAGGGAATATGCTAACTGATCATAACTCTATCACAAAGATGGCTGCATCCACAGCTGAGGCCAAGTTTTCATTAGGAGTCTTAACAAACAATCAGCAGGGACCTGAGGCTATGCCCTCCCCCTATATCCCCCGCCTGGTGGGGCTTTACAGGGAACCTCAGGCTGCGCCCCCAACCCAGCACCAGGCCAGGAAACCTGAGACTGCGCCCTGAGCCTGGCTGGGCTTAACAGGGGACTCAGGCCATGCCCCCAACCTAGCAGGACTTGACAGGGGACCTCGAGGTGAACCCTCAGTGCTGGGTCAGGGGAACTCAGGCCGAGCCAGCAACCAGTTGGATTTGATGGGGGACCTGAGGCTGCGCCCGCCTCCTGGTGCTGGACCAGGGGACCTGAGGCTGTGTCACCCTGCCTGGTGGGGCTTGACAGGAGACCTCAGGCCATGCCCCATACTCAAGGGGGCTTGACAGGGGATCTGAGGCTGTGTCCCCCACCTGGCAGGACTTGACAGAAGACCTCAAGGCATGCTCCTGGCCCTTTTCTGGGCTGGGGGACCTCAGGCTATGCCCCTAGTCCTGGTGCCAGGCCAGGAACCTGAGACTATGCCCTCTGCTTAGCAGGGCTTGACAAGGGTGGGACTGGCCAGGTCTGGATCTAGCCCAATGGGGAATGGGCTGGCCAGGTCTGGGTCTCACGTGATTTTTGAGGTGCATGTGGGTGGGCAGGGACTTGACTCTGGGTCCCATAGTGTGCTCCAGACTCTGACAGGAGGAAGGTTTTCATATACATTTTACTAATTTCCTTTCATCTCTGATACTTCTATTACAGAGAAAAGAACAAATAGCAATATTAAATTATTTCCTCTAATTAATCCCATATTAATGTGCATGAATTTCATGCACTGGGCCTCTAGTATATATATAAAAGCCCAGTGGCCAGAATAGCAGAACAACTAGACCAACCAGAGGCTATGATGCACACTATAGCCGCCAACCAGCCTGATCCAGGCCCCAATCAGCCCTCAACACCCCAACTTGGGGCAGGGCCAGCTAGCCAACGACCCACAGCCCCTCTCCTTTGCCGGCCCCACCTGATGTGCCCTTATTGGGGTGGGCTGGCCAGACCCACCCATGCACGAATTAAATTATAACCATCCCCAAAGTTTTTCACTGGCATTTTCAATTGCTCACTCTACAGAGAGATAAAGGCTTTCCCACAATTATTTAAAGGAATATTAAAATGTTCTTAAATAGTAGCTAGATTAGCCTAAAGCAGATTTTCCAGGAACAGCATTTATATTGTGTTGAATGTTTTTGGTAACTTTAGTGATGAAACTAACAGATATTCAGGATAATAGTCATTAAAAGCTCTCCATGACTAAGTAGCATAATGAACTTTACTAATCATTGTGTCTGGTGTCAGCTAAATAAGTGAAAAAAAATATTCTAGCAGCCTATTTTTAAAGGTAACAAGTTATCTCAATGAAGACTCTGCAGAACTTTCAAATTATATTTAAATTCTATCAAGATAGTGGTATAAACAAGCATTTCATTCCAAGAGTAAAATAACTCATGGCAAATCTACTTGTTCTCTATATCTACCGAGAAGTCTGTTTCAGTAATAAAATAACAGGGAGTAAAAACAGAATCCCCTCATTAATTAGGTGACTGATTAAATAGAACAATTATCCCTTATTCATCATTTTGATGATAAACTATAGAGAAACAAATACCAGGCAAGCTCATCAACCACTGCATTCTTCAGAACTTTTTTAAAAATGTATTTTTATTAATTTTAAAGAGGGAGAGAAACATCAAAGGTGAGAGAGAATTATTGATGTTTCTCTCAGCTGCCTCCTGCACACCTCCTTAATGGGGAACCCGGGCACATGCCCTTGACCAGAATCGAATCTGGGATGCTTTAGTCTGTAGGTTGATGACCTAACCACTGACTCAAACTAGTGAGGGCCAGAAATAATTTTCCTTCAAAATGGTGAATGAATTATGGCCTTTGCCCTCAAGAAGCTCACAGCTTAATACACAGAACTTTAAAAAGGAAGGTTAAGTATATATGTTATATGGCAGTAAACAGAGATACATGCAAAAGGCTACTCTAAATCATCATTCAATAGAAGCTAGTATCCCTGTCCTACCAGTTTCCAACTATCCTTTCTGCCACCTCTAAAAACCCTAAGGAAGCAACATAGGATATTGACTCAATGTCTCAGAGATGTCTGAGTATCTCTGATTACTCTGCAAGATGACACATAAACTTGATTCACATTACTGATCTTATCCATTCTTCTCCATCAAGATAATAACAAGATAACTTGTACAAGATATATCTGTGACAGTATGTACAATCCAAAATGCAGCCACCCATAGATATTTATGACTTTGTCATTGATATTATTACCTACTAGAGGCCCTTTGCAAGAAGATTCCTGCAAGAATAGGGCTTCCTGCAGTCTGAGCAAAGCAGAGAAGGAAGCGAAGCCCACCAAGGAAGGCTTCCCTCTACAGCCACTGCAACCCCACACTTTCCTACCCACCCCACCCCCCAAGCTTTCCCTCTCACCACCACCACAACCCCACTTTCCATTTTCCCTCCATCTTCTGCATTGTCTTCAGTCTTCTCTTCCATCCTCGCCTACGTACATAAATTAATCACTATCTTTGTTGGTTAATTTGCACACTTCCTCTGAATGACTGGTGGGCGTAGCAGAGTGATGGTCAATTTGCATGTTTTTCTTTTATTAGTGTAGATTAAGCAACTTACAACAAATGGGGACTCTGTATGGTCTTATTACACCACAGGCATACACTGTTCTACAGAAGTTTAAAGTTTTTACACTTTTTCTTAATATGGAGGAGATAAGGTATTTAAAATGAAAAAAATACCTAAATTATATGTAGATATCATTATTATGGAAACATAAAAAATTAAGTTTTGATTGTTATATTGGATAGTATATTTTCCTTTTGATTGACTTGTTTCCCTTTGTTATATGATAAAAATTTGAGTATAATCAGAAAAAAAACACACACACACAGAGAAGCAACACACAGTAAAGCAAAGAATATGGAAGATAATTTAAAGAAGTAAATCAAGATTCTCAATCAGCATCCTTTAAATATGTGTAATCCAAAAAATCACCAAATGGTGATTTGTATGTCACCATGTTATGGGGTTTGTGCCCTACAGTGGTGACATTATTTAAAGATCAGTTTATGACACTTCTAACCATCTAAAACACAGCTAAAAACAGAATGGAGGCAAAAATGTCCAATAAGCTAAAACATTTATTTAATTTAATATTAATTGGTCAATTTAATAAATATAATCATAATGTATAATACAATTTTAAAGGTATAGTACTAGAGATAAAAGTAAGATGCTAAGAACATAAAGAATAGAACAATTAACTCAGACCTAGAGCAGTAATTTTTTCACTCTTTTACATCTTATATCTCACATAAATTAATTAATAAAATTATGTTGTACACCAAAAAATATATTTTTGGAGATTAAAAATGGCAGTGGAATAAGTGGATACTGCACAGACATGCTCCAAGGACCAAACTGGAATTACAACTAAAAAACAGAAAAACTTCCTGAACAGTTAATAAAAGACTTGCTGAAGACATCCCTGATAACCAATGACCGAAAGGGGAGACTGCATAGAAACTTAAGGGGTAGAGGTGGGAAAAGGCGCATGGGCTTCCACAGATAGCAACTGAAGTTTCGGAGAGATATTTGAACTATGAGGGGTTACCACTAAGAACTCTGGGGTCTAATCTCCAAGCTGGGTCCCACAGCAGAAAGCACCAGAACTGAGAAGGGAACCACATAACATCTGATTATAAAAAGCACCAGAGTTGCTACCTGCCAAGGAGAGATGGCTGGAAATTTAGGCACTCTCTGAAAGGCCAACACACAAAATTCCCTGTTGAGCCACCCACCTAGTGCTCTGACAGAGGGAGGGCAGAGTGAACTAGAGCTGTGTGAGCAGATGCCAGGTGGGGGATTCTGGGGTTAGAGCTCAGAAGGCAGACACCCTGGTTTCCTGTGATGAGTCATCTCCTCACACTGCAAAGGTCATCTCTCTCACCCAGACAATTGCTACCTAGGTGACCTTGCCTAGGGATAAGAGCGCTGATCCATCCTATTCAAAAATACCTTGCCCCTCCCAGCAGGCCCATTAAGAAATTAAGAATAATGCTGAGACTGGTTTGGCTCAGTGGATAGAGCATCAGTCTGCAGACTGAAAGGTCCCAGGTTCCATTCGGGTTGGGCACATCTCCAGTAGGTAGTGTGCAGGAGGCGGCTTAATGATGTCTCTCTCTCATCAATGTTTCTGATTTTCTATCCCTCTCCCTTCCTCTCTATAAAAAAAACAATAAAATATATTTTTTAAAAAAGAAATTAAGAATAGCAATTAGCCTCTAGGCAGAAGTAATTGCCTCAACCTGTTGAAAAAAACTCTTGCCACACCCGTGGACAACAACTGCCTGAGGGCAATTTAAAACAAAATCCTATCAGTTGTAGACAGAGGTGGTCTCTGGAGGCTTTGAATCTTTGCCTGATCTAATTAGTCAGAAACAACATTTGACACTGTCCTGCACTAGACACTGAGATGCTTGCCAGACCTACCTAATACATAGTTACAAATCCAAACAGGCAGCCAAAAAGAGGAGTCAAAAAGCAACCCAGTAATGAAGGAACAAGAGAATTCTCCACAAGAAGAGATAAATGAAATGGAGATAAGAAATTTATCTGATACAGAGTTCAGAATAATGACATTAAAAATGCTCAATAATATGAGAAAAGATATAGTAACTAGAAAAATAGAAATAAAGAATGACATAGTACAAATAGAGAACACATTGGAAGGAATACACAGCAGATTTGGGGAAGCTGAGGATTGAATCAGTGGATTAGAAGGCAAGGTTGAAAAAAAACAATCGGAGAACTGAAAAGAAAAAATAATTTTAAAACAGTAGGACAGCTAAGTGAGCTGTGAGACAATGTGAAATATAACAATATTTGAATAGCAAGTGTAGCAGGCAGGTGAGCAGTTGAGGCAATCAGGTAGGCAGGCAGTGGTCCCTGCTGGATCAGGCCTAAACCGACAGTCGAACATCCCCCCAGGGGCCCCAGATTGCAAGAGGGTGCAGACTGGACTGAGGAACTTCTGCCCCTCTTCCCTGAATTTCATGCACCTCTAATACTTATATATAAGTTAATGATACCAAGAATTATCAAATCAGATGCAACCTTATTATGCAACATGACCAACATGCAACTCTATTATATGATCTATATGGTTCAAGACAGGGCATTCACACCAGATGGCTATTGTTGTGTTGTTGGCTGTTATCATTTTTATATTCAACAATCTAAGGGAAAAGAGGTCAGTGCCCACGACTCAATAGTCAGGTATTGCATATCTTAAAAATTCTTGTGGAATGGTTGAAATCAATGACTTAGAGGGGTGAGAGGTGATAAAGTTCAGAGAAGCACTTTGGTGGAAGTGGCATTTGAGCCTTGCAGGCAGATCTGTACGGATCTGATAAGGGGGAGAAGGACTTGCAGCATGTCTGGGAAACAGCAAGCATTCTGTTTAGCTGACACAGTCAGTGCATGGAGAAATCTAATAATACAGCTAGAAATACAGATGAAATCCAAATTGAGGTTTAATAACATTGTTTCAAAAAGCTATCTCATAGTATGGAAGGATGAAATACAGAGTTAAATGACCAACTACAACATGAACAGCCTTCTTTCCTTCTCCGACTATCTCTTCAAGAATATTTCC
>PVJN01007933.1:33141-67446 GCA_004026805.1 Lasiurus borealis | reverse complement strand
GGGGGGTGTGGCGTCCGCATGTGGACCCGTGTTCGGTCCATCTCAGCAGCAGAGGCCGGCAAGCAGCTGGCTCCAGGGGAGAGGTCTGGGCACGGCCCAGGGCCACCTGTCCTCCCCCCTCCACTCCAAAGCCTTGTCCCTCACCCTCCGGGGAGTTTCCCTCCTCTTCTGGAGGGTGAACTTCCACTCCACTCCCGAGTCCCCGGGAAACTTCCTCTGCCAGCGCCCCCTCCCTTTTCTGGGCTGTCCCTGCTCCAAGCAGGTAGCACACTGGATCGCATTTCCTCCTCTTTTTCTTTCTGAGCTGCAAGCATCTCGGTCACTGTTGCATCCCCAGGGCTAGCCACAGGCTGTGGCACATGGGAGATGCGCAGCAAGCGTTGGTTGGGTAAAGGAGTGAATGGGTGTCTGCCTGAGAGTACACGGGAAGATATCGACCTTCTCTGAGTGAGGGAGGGTCCAGGGCCTGTCTCATCAAGGTGACCACCAGCCCATCCGTCTGCTGTGGCCACCACCAGCAGTGTCCGCGCCCTGCCTCAGTTTCCCTGCCTTCGCCAGCTGGGTCCACTGACCAGCACCCCCAGCACTCACATTTCTACTCTAGACCTTGAGACCCTCCCCCAGCAAAGATAACAAGGACACCCCCCCTCCTTCCCTCTTCCCTCAACCCCACTGGTGACCTGGAGTCTTGTTTCTCCCTCGACAAACTCCCACCCCCAGCTTCACCGTTCCGTGTGCCCTCCTGGCAACCCTTCCAGAGGCTCTAGGGTGAGCCCGAATGTAATGGCCCCGGAGAGGTCTCCCCGCTCCCGGGTCCCACCCACTATTAGGAAATCCAGAGCTGACTCTCACCTGAATCACTCCGGGACCGGCCCCACCCTGCCCCACCTCTGGAGGCAGCTTCACGGGCAGGCAAGAAACCGCCTGGAACCAGCCCAGCATCTTCAGCTCCCAGCCCCCCCGTTCCTGAGCAGCTCTCAGTGTGACCCCAGGCAGCCAGATGCCCCTTTTGGGGTCTCAGTTTCCCCATCGGAAAGTGGAGTTTATGCCATTCTTACGCGAGTTCGTGTGAGGGTGGAAAAGGTGGTCTGTGGAAACACACCCAGTAGGAGCTCAGTGTTCGTTTTCCAGCTGCTCTCCCTCCGTTCCCTACCTGAGCGAGAAGGTTTTATGCAACGTTCTCTTCCTTCTCCTCTTCACCTGCTCAGTGCCAGCCTAGGGTTGGGCATGGGTGGTAAGAATAGCCATTGCTGCTATTTCTGGAGCGCCTACTATGCGCGGTGTATTTTATATGCAGTGTCACAGGCAATTACTCAGCAACCCTACAGAATAGTTTCCCCTCCAATTTACAGAGAAAGACCCTGAGGTCCAGGGAGCCGCAGGGACTGGCTCAAGGTGGCACCACTAATCCCTGGGTTCTGAGTGCCAGGTACGGAGTCCCTGAGTCCCAGCCCAGCCAGCCAGCCAGCATTTGGAGGAGACAGAAATGCACCTTTCGGGCGGTTGGTCAGCTGAGTGTGAGGTGCGGGGAGAGGGGTCTGTCCAAATAAACAACATAGTTCAGCTTCGAAGCTAAGGACTGAGCGTTACAAAACATTTTGACACCCCCCTCTCATTGAAAACCTCGCAGCAGCTCCAAGAGGAAGGTGCCATGATCCCCGTTATGCAAAAAAAAAAGGGAAACTGAGGCTCGGAAATCTCCCCAGATGGTGCCTGTGAGGAGGAGGAAGAAGAGGAGGAGTCAGAAGACCTGGCACTGCGTGAAGAGACTGGGTGCAGTATGTCCCCTGGAACTCATAACGGCTCCGCGAGGTAGGCCTTCCCGTTCCCGTTACTGCAAACGGGAAAGCTGCCTCGCTAGAGGCCCCCGGCTCATAGGAGAGACAGGGGTTCTGAGTCCCGGCCTGTTTGATGTCAACCTCCACCAGCTTAGCACCCTGCTCCCCTCCATCCCTGGCTCTGGATCCCAAAAACCCTGAATGTTTAAAACAAACACCCAAGTCCTGGTGGAGGCTGGCCGGGAGGCAGATAAACAAGCAGGAGGTTGGGGAGCGGAGAGTCCCCAGGCTCCTCTGGGGAGTTTCCACTGCAGGGTCCCCCGTCCTGCGGACCTCACCGCTAAGCAGCTGGCGCCATCTGATCAACACAGGATGGCCGCGTGCTCACGCCACCGGCTTCCTCCCCGGCCCTCCCCCGCCGGCGGCCTAATCTGAAGAGCATCAGTCATCAGCTCCGGGGATCGGGGAGACCAACCGCCCGTGACGGATTAACGGGAGGAGCCTGGGACGGTGGTTGCTGTGGAGGTTGCTGGAGCTGGAACAGGTTAGTCCCCCTGTCCCCCTCCTCCTCCGCCACAGCTGAGGAAAGAGGAGCCGTTGCCCTCCTACCTCTGCTCGGAGCCATTAGGAGACCCAGAAGGCCTGGTTTCTAGCAACGCGGTCCCCTGAGCTCATTCTGTGACCTTGGGCGAGCCGCTCGCCGTCCAGAGCCTCAGTTTCCCCTGCTTGTGAATAAGCCCCTTTCCCTGGGTGTGTGAAAAGATGGGGAGCAGAGGTTTCAGACGCAGGCGGCACTGGATGTGGAGCCCGGCTTCAGGATTCTAACTGGATGGCTTGGAGCCAGCCATGTGTCTGTCGCCCCTGAGCCTCCATTCCCTCGTCCAAAAATAAGGACAGGAATCCTGTCTCTTTCCTGGGAGTGGTGTCAAGATAAAAATCACTGAGCTCCATTCCTGCCACGTAGAAGGCACTCCGTACATGAGCAGTGCTGGTGGGGTTATTGTTATTACTAATTATTTAATTCATCGAATTCTGCCAGTGTGCTCCTAAATGGGAGGGGGAGGGGGCTTGTACTAGAGAGGTAAGAAGAATTTAAGAGAGAAGGGGCTGAGACAGGTTTGGCTAAGTGGATAGAGCATCAGCTTGCTAACTGAAAGGTCCCAGGTTCGATTCTGGTTGGGGGCGTGTATCTTACTTGCGGGCACATCTCCACAGTGGGGTGTGCAGGAGGCGGCTGATCGATGTCTCTCTCTCATCGATGTTTCTGACTTTCTTTCTCTCTCCCTTCCTCTCTGTAAAAAATCAATAAAATATATTTTTAAAAAAAGAGAGAGAGAAGGGTTACAAGCCAGTGCTAGCCCACAGTACCAGGAATGCATCTCGCTATACAAAACAAAGTCCCAAACACAGCAACTTAAACAAAAGGCAAGGGTGGGGCGATGCTTCTCCTCCAATGTCAAGTCCGAGGTGAGCAGCCAGCCGCTGCAGTTGCTTGGGAATGATCAGGGGCCCGGGCTCTCCCCATCCCTCTGTCCCAGACCCTCAGAGGAGGCCCAGACCAGTCCCTCTGACACCCCCTGCGCCAGAACCGCGTCACGTGACCTCGCTTGGCTGCAGAGGGGATGGGGAAATCGAGTTTTGGGATGTGGCAGGCAGGCACAGGCAGTTGGAAATGGATTCTGAGCCAGACTCCGCAGTCTCCTGTATGGGCTGCGGTTTCTGATGTGCGGTTTCTCCATGAGCGAGCACGCGCTGCAGCCGCCAGAGGTGGCAGGCCTTCTTCGTCCCGGGAAGGGGCCTGAGATTTGCAGGACCACAGCGGGTCCGAGCCAGGAGCTCCTTAGGAGAAGGTCCAACCCACCTGCCTCGGGCCACAGACTCGGAGACGCAGGGCAAGGCAGGGACTTGTCCAAACAGGCTGTCCCCAGGCCTCCTGTAAAATGACCCGCCTCAGAATAAGTCACATTAGACACAGCCGGGCCCCGATGCCAGGAGACACCTCCTCCTTTGAAAACTCACACCCAGAGAATGTAACAGGCACATGTAACGGGCAATAACTCGAGCTTCTGAAGAGCTCTTCGGTTCTCAGGCCTGAGCCTTAAAAGTCCATTTTCTTGAGCCTTTCAAAGAGAACCCCGGACTGACTCATGGTTCGCCCGGAATGTGTGCTCCCGCTTTAACGCCTCGTTAATACCTACCGTCATTCCTCGCCAGCACAGTTTACAAAACACTCTCACTTGCGTTATTATCTCTCTTAATCCTCGTGACAATCTTTGGACGTAGGTGTGTTTAGCCCCTGAGTAAGTCGGGATTATTTCTTTTACAAGTGGCAGACACCTGTTTCCAACTGATTTTGGCAAAAAGAAGAGGAAATGTTGGCTCGTAAGCTGATAATCTAGAGACAGGTACGGCTGCATCCAGGTGTCAGACTCTCTCTCTCTCTCTCTCTTCCTCCTTCACTCCCTCTCTCTTTCATCTTTTTGTTCCCCCTCTAGTTGGCTTCACTCTCAGTGGTGCTCCCCAAGGACACTGCCCCGGTGCCCCAATCCCAACTGAAAGGAAAACACCCCTTTTCTGGACACTTCCGATGGCTCTGGCTCAGCTCCTATGCCTCCCCTGAACCAAATGCCTGATTCTGGCCGGCCCGTCCTAGACCGTGCGCCCATGTGAACTGAAAATGGAAAAAAGGTTGTTCCCCCAAAGAAAACTGGGTGCTACTGTCAAAAGAAGAGGGAAGCGGGGAGGGACAGCCAGAAGCCACTGATGTCCCCCAGTGCTCGGCTTCTCCCTATGACGGACACGGAAGCGAGGCCCAGCAAGGCGAGGTGGCTTTGGCCTGTAGCTGGGCTGGCAGGACAGGGGCTGTCTTGCCTTTTTGGCCAGGAGCCCGGGTGGAGAGAAGGGCCACGTGGGAGCCAGCTCTCCTGCCTGCCCGGAGCCCGGCGGGCATCAGAACCTCCCCGGAGGGCGGGAGAAGGGTTTGGAGGGGTGCTGGCCGCCCAGCTGCTTCTGCTGGGCACTCCTGGGGTCGCCTCAAGCAGGAGGTGGTGTTCAGGCCTGTTGAACAACCAAAGCCCGCCAGAGACTGCTGGCTCCCAGACAGGCACCCTGCCTCCCGCCGTGCTTTACAGAGATGGGTACAAGCTGAGACGCAGAAAGGTCAAGCCACGTGCCCACGATGGGCAGTCCCGACCGGCAGGGTGGCTCAGCCGGCCGGGAGGACTCCAGCCGCGGCGCTGGTTCCCTGAACGATTTCTCCATGGGGCACCATTGACATTTCGCGCAGGGTTGCCCCACAGGGGACAGGAAGTTGAGCTGGCTGCGAGTACACTCGGGCATGGCAACGGCCCAGAACTGCCCGAGCATTTCCAAACCCCACCTCTGCCTCCGGACATGGGCCACCACAGCCCGCTGACCAAACCTGGGCCCTTTCAGCAGACCCAGGGCGTGACACCCAGAACGCTTAGTACATGTTTGGCCAATGAGTGGAAGGAGGGGAGAGGGAGGGGGAGGGGAAGGAAGGAAGGAACTGAAGTCCAACAGGACTAGGTACAAACCCCAGCACTGCCACTTACTGGCTTTATGGTATTGAACAGATCGCTTAACGCTTCTGGGTCTCCGTGTCCTGGTCTAGAAAATGGGGACAGTATTAGTAACATCTTTTTTTTTTTAATATATTTTATTGATTTTTTTTTTTTTTTACAGAGAGGAAGGGAGAGGAATAGAGAGTTAGAAACATCAAGGAGAGAGAGACATCGATCAGCTGCCTCCTGCATGCCCCCTACTGGGGATGTGCCCGTAACCAAGATACATGCCCTTGACCAGAATCGAACCTGGGACTTTTCAGTCTGCAGACCGACGCTCTATCCACTGAGCCAAACCAGTTTCGGCTAGTAACATCTTTAGAGGATTGTTAGTAACATCTTTAGAGAGTTGTTAAGAAGATAAAATAGATTCATTCTTGTGAAATGCTTAGGACATTGGCTGATATTTCAAGAGCACTGTTTGTTAAATAAATGAGCCAGTGAATGAATGCCTTTACACACACACAATCAGTTTTCTGTTTACAAAAACTTTCATATCAGTTCTCTTCCTTGACTGTCCCCCTTACCCTGAAGGAGCTTATTATGCACACTTTACACTCAAAGGAACTCACTCAAGAGGTGAGGTCACTTAGCTAAGGTCTTCTGGTTGGTCAGCTGCAGCCCCACAATGTTGTCTTCTCTGCCTTTTCCTTCCCCTACAAACACAGATTCCTAAGCCAGGAATGAACGGCAGAGAGGAGGAGCTGCCGGCATTCCTACGTCTCCGGGTGCCCGGATAGGGAGGGGCTGTCCGGTCTCCACTCGGTCCCATCTGGGCTCTCCTGTGGCTGCCCGTGCTGTGGTGAGGGCCGGCCATCTGGCCAGGACCACAGGACCACAAGAAAGACCTGGGCGGTGAGTGAACACTGGTGCTGTCTGCCCACAGCCTCCCACTCTTTGCAGAGAGCAGCGTTATCCCTGTGGTCACTCCCAAAGCCCCCAAACCTGGACTCCTCCCCGAAGCCACCCTCAGGACAGGAGCTGGGTGTCTCCTGAGGGCACCTAGCACCCAGCGCACAGGAGTGACCGCCCTGCTCTGTGACCCCTTTCAATTCCACTCCATCCATCCTACAAAGGTGCATGAGGTGGCATCTTGGCCAACCTCTAGATGGGATGCTGAAGACATGCGCTCTCAGAGAGCTCTCAGACAAGGGGGTGAGCCTCAGAGGAGCAGACACAGAGCATGGGGAAGAAAGGAGCACAGGGAGTGCACGCGTGAGCATGCACATACATGTAATGAGATGCCGGTATTCCTCTCTTCCCATGCCAAGATGCAGGTCACAGCTATAGTGAGCTTCCACACCACAGCCGTGTGGTGTCAGAAGATGGAGAAACACTGAACCAGATCATTTACATCCCACACCCAGACTCACAGAGCTGCCTGGAAGTCAGCCTTGGGTATCTCCCCTCAGCCGGTCTCTCCCTATTCGTCTCTCACTCCTTTTTTTCCCTGGAACATAATCTAAATTATGCTGGATCTGGACTCCTTACACCTGTCTGCTTGGAATCTTTAAACTTCCTTATACAGGCCAACCCAACCTAATTCAACTCAACTCAATCCACCTCAATTACCCTAAACTCCACTCAAATCAACCCAGCTCGACTTCTTTCCACTCAACCTGCCCAAACCAATCCAACTCCACTCCACTCAACCCAACCTAACCCATTTTGACACAACCCAACTTGGCTTAACTCTACTAAATTCGTGGCAAGCCAGCTCAGCTCAGCTCCACCCAAATCCAACTCCATTCTCTTCAACCAAACCCACCCCAATATGAAATAACACCATTCTCTCCCACTCCACCCAAACCAAACCAGCAACACTTAACTAACCCCATGCCCGCCGGTCTCAGCTGTGCTTTTATATCTCCTCCTTCCTTCCAACACTAAACACCTGCCTCTCAACCCTCCCCCCACTACCGGATTCCCTAGAATTCCTTAAATAGTGAGACAGGGAGTTAATACCTGATCTAAAGAAAGATGAGGACTGACATACCTTGATGTGGGGTTGGGGGGGATGAGAAGAGATAAACCAAAGAACTTATATGCAGAGTCCATGGACAAAGGCAATAAGATAGTGAAGACCTTGGGCAGGGACAGAGCGGATGGGTTTAAAGGGGGGGGGGATGGGAATATCTGTAATACTATCAACTATATATATATAGTGTGTGTGTATATATATATATATATATATACACACACACACACACACACACATATATACTTTTTAAAATTATATATATTATATTTATTTATTTATTATTTATTTGTTTATTTATTTTAGGAAAGGAGGAGGACATTTTTCTTTGGGCTTCCCATCTCCTTGTTCTTTTTAAATATATTTTATTGATTTTTCACAGAGAGGAAGGGAGAGGGATAGAAAGTCAGAAACATCGATGAGAGAGAGACATCCATCAGCTGCCTCCTGCACACCCCCTACTGGGGATGTGCCCACAACCAATGTACGTGCCCTTGACCAGAATCGAACCTGGGACCTTTCAGTCCGCAGGCTCTATCCACTGAGCCAAACCAGTTTCGGCTCCTTGCTCTTTTTAATCACATCCCCCTACAGGCAATAACCTTCATTCCTCTCTGATGCCCCCCCCCCATTGACCCCTACACTTTAATGAAACCCCCAGGCCAGAGATGCCAGGCCTACTAGGTTCTCATATCTGTACACACTACCCCAGGGAAGTGAGGTCTGGAGGACATTTAGGTTAGGGGCAGGGAGGGAACTAGAGGATACGTAACGGGCAGACGGATCACCTCGCAGACAAAAGCAAGATCTGGCTTGACCTAGCCCCGCCCTCAGAGAACAGGACGCTGTTCCAGGCTATTTTTCTACTCCTTCATGGCTCTGCCCTACTCCTACCTCTATCTCTGTGATCTCTGGCTCTCTGGCTCCGCCGTTATCTCTGCCTCCGTCTGTGGGGGCCCTGTCTCTTCATCTCTGGGACGCTCCCTTCCTCTTTCACTGTCTCTGTGTTGCTCTCTCCCTCTTGCTGACTGCTTTCCTCTCCATCTCCGTCTCTGTTTCTGGCACAATCTGCTTCGTGTTCCATGTTCTGGCTGGGAGTTTTTGCTCCTGAACTGAGAAGCCTCCATCCTTCATCCCCTAAACCTCTTCCCTACCAAGGGATCAAGAGCCACCCAGGCCCCCTGGGCCCAGGAGCGAAACTGCCGCCCCCAATAGAAACACAGCTCTCTTGTGTTTCCTGATACTGAGTATCAGATTGCACAATGGAGCTGGAAGGGAACTCGGGCCAATCTTCTCACTTTACGGATAGGGAAAGTGAGTCCCAGAGGCCGCAGGGACTGGCCCTAGGGCCTAGGCCATTCGGAGTTAGCGGAGAGCGGAGGCGGCCGCCTGAGGTGGAGACCCCCGGCAGGAAGCACTGGCTGGGAGGGATGTGGGAGAACCAAGGCGCCCACCCAAAGGTCACCTCCCTGATCCAGGGAGGCCTGCCTGGCACATCATCACAGAGCAGTCCCCCCACCACCCCCCATAGGAAAGTGAGTTTCTGGGGATCAGGGAAGAAAGGAGACAAGAAGCATCCTGGGTGCTCCTTTGGTGAGGGTGTTGGGCCTCTCACCCTGACCCTGCTCTCCTCCTGGAGTCAGGACCCAGTGTGTGGTGAAGCATGACTCAGAGCCAAAGGGAAACCCACCAGGGCGGTGGGGAGGGGGTCGGGGACGGGGGAGAGGAAGCCGGGGTTGGAATCCTGAGACAGAGCTGGCTGCTGAGGGGCAGGGCTGGCCGTTCAGCCAGACTGAAGCCAGAATCCAGCCCTGGAGCCTGGGCCTCATGCTCCCTGCCCAGCCGGGCACAGCCCCCCACCTCCACCCCCCCGCCCCCCCAGTCTCTCCTGGTCTTTGTCAGGCTGAACCCTGCTGGGCCAGGGCTGGGCGAGGACTGCATTCCTCCCGGATCCACCCACCAAAGGCCTCCAGGTTCATCTGGGCTCCAGCAGAAACCAGTGCCCCCAGGGACTGGGCCCGAGCAAAGCCAGGGGAGAGCAAAGGGCCCTTCTTCTCCAGCCGGCAGTGAGGGCCCAGCTCCCTCCTCCTCAGCCCAGGTCCCCCTGCTGGTCTCACTGGGCTGAAGATGCTTCTCTCAGCAGCTCCGGTTCCTGGGAAGACAGGGGCCCTGGCCTCTCTCAGATCTCCAGCATGTCTGAAAATAGAAAAGGAGAAGAAAAGGCTGGGGTGGGGGGCAGAGGAGAAGCTGGGAGGGGGTGGGGTGAAGGAGGAACTAGATTCTAGACCCAAGGACAGGGGCCACCAGGGCCAGGCCTGGCCTGACCCCCAGTGCCCTCAACCCCGCTCTCAGCCCCCCGCTTCCCGCCTCTCTGCAGAGGGGGCTCACATCACTGGGCCTAACCCGACACCGAACAGACACCAGGAGACTGCAGCCCAGAGAGGAAAGGTGTTCGTGCAAGGACGCAAGGAGAGAAACAGCCCGAATCTGGGGCTCCTGGCCCGGGAGGGGGTCCTTCCCCAGCAGGCTCTCTGGAAGAGTGCTTTCTGAGCCTGCCCCGATGCCCAAGAGGCCAGATCCTCACCCCACGACTCCAAGAGGCCAGATCCTCACCCCACGACTCGGGAGTGCCCTGAACCAACAGCTCCCCCCAGAGGCCCTTCTTCCCTCTTCCTGCTGCTCCCCACTGACCTCCGCTCTTCCTTCTCCTTTCCCAGAACCCCTCTCCCCACCCCTACCCTGGGCCCAGCAGAGCTGGGGGTAGCCAAGGAGGGGGGATCTGAGCCCCTGCATTCACCCCTCTCAGCCCCTGCCTGGCCTCAGGGCACAGGTGGCTCATAGCTGCTTCAAGAGGCCAGATTCCGCCAGGAGGCCCAGGTCCTGCCTTTGCCCTCCCAGCTGTGGGCCCTCTCCCCCGCTAAACCGTAACTGTCCGCGTAAGAGCGTTCAGTGAGTTTTGAGCGTCTTCCCAGCAAATTAACGAAGCTGAGGGCCGTCTGGGGGCGCCTCCTGAACCTCCTGTTGGTGTCAGGAGCGAGGGCAGTTTCAGGGGCAGACTGTGCCCTCTCGCCTTGTCATTGGCCTAACTCACAGCAGCTTCTTCCCCATCACTCATTTCATCCTTTTTTTTTTAATGTATTTTATTGATTTTTTACAGAGAGGAAGAGAGAGAGATAGAAAGTCAGAAACATCGATGAGAGAGAGACATAGATCAGCCGCCTCCTACACGCCCCACAGTGGAGATGTGCCCACAAGCAAGGTACATGCCCCCAACCGGAATCGAACCCGGGACCTTTCAGTCCACAGGCTGACACTCTGTCCACTGAGCCAACCCGGTCTCGGCACTCATTTCATCGTCATCGTAGCCCCCGGTTGCCATTTGAAAGCATGTATCCGAGCCCTGGAGTCTACCGTGTGCTGGTAACCACTGCGCATCCTGCCCACCGGGGGAAGGCAGAGAGGCGGGCTGGCGGCTTGGCAGAGAACATTTCCCAGAGGGGGTTCCTTGCAAAGAGGCTGAGCTCTGTCCTGAGGTCAATGCGGACCCGTTGATGGTGTCAGCAGCGAGTGGCATGCACAGCTGAGGGTTTTAACAAGGTGCCTCTGGATGCAGACGCAGACTGGACTGCAGACAGGCCCGAGTGAGGGGAGGGACAAAACACGGGGCTACTGCAGCCACGCAGGTGAGGACGGTGGCAGCCGGACCCGGGCCATGGCCTTGGGGATGGAGCGTTATGGACATGCTCCAGGTCTGCCTAAAAGGTGGACTTGACAGGACTGAGGGACAGGCTGGATTTGGGGCATAAGGGAGCAGGAGGAGCTGAGGGTAACACCCAGACTTCCAGATTAGACCGTTAGAATACTAAGACAGGGAAGATGGAAGGAAGAACCGGTTTGGGGTGGACTACACCGTCATTAATGACCCTGGAGTTCCACAGGGGTCAATGGCCCAGAGCGGGGCCACCGCCAGGGACAGAACAGTGTTGTTAGTTCCAGAACAGAGGCGGCATCGTCAGCTACCTCACAGTGGCCACCAGGTGGCAGCACAGGCCGCCTTTTTCCAGGAAGGCTGGCTGGACGGGGAAGAAGGCTCTCAGCTGGGAATGCAGACCTGCTAGGGAAGTCTCACCCAGGGGCCCGGGACTGAGTTCCTGCAGCGACAGCGTCAAAAGAGCCCTGATCCAGGAGACAGGAGTCCCGGGCTCTGAGTATTGCCTGTGACCGGGAGCCAGCTCCTGCCCCTCTCTCAAGCTCAGCTTTCTCCCCTGTACGAGCCTTGCGAGCCTTGCACGGGAGCCAGAAGCTGACAGAGGAAGTTTTAACCCCTTCTCTGGCTCTCCACCCCTCATAGCCGTGGCTTTCGCACATATTTATGGAAGCAACATCTGTTTTTATTATTATGAGTTTCAGAGAGAGGAAGGGAGAGACAGACAGGCATCGATGTGAGAGAGAAACACCCAGTGGTAGCCTGCTGCATACGCACTGGGATGGTACCCAAACACGGGCATGTGCCCTGACCAGGCATCGAATCCACCACCTTTAGGGGTGATGCTCCAACCAACCGAGCCACACCGGCCAGGGCGAGGTCACATCTTCTTTTACAAACAAAATCCTGTGTCCCCCACCTCCACCCCATCCATAAAACAGACAGAATGTATGTGAATCTGCTCTAGTCTGGGGGGCAGGGGCCCTCCCGAGCCCACACAAAGGATAAAGGTCAGACCCCTCACCCTTTATCCGAGGCCCGTCACTCTCTGCCTCTCCAGTGCCAACCCCACCCTCCCACCCCCACTCTCCCATCCACACCCCACGCTCCCCTGCTTCTCTGTCTCTGCCTGCATTGGACTTTCCCGTGGGGAGGCCATCCTGATTCAAATCCTCCTCATCCCTTCATGTCGGGTCTTTTGTCACCTCCCCCAGGAAGCCTTCTTCAAAGCCCCAGTGGAGAGAGTCATCCCGCCGAAACCGGTTTGGATCAGTGGATAGAGCATCAGTCTGTGGACTGAAGGGTCCCAGGTTCGATTCCGGTCAAGGGCATGTACCTTGGTTGTGGGCACATCCCCAGTAGGGGGCATGCAAGAGGCAGCTGATCAATGTCTCTCTCATGGATGTTTCTCTCTCTTCCTTTCTGTAAAAAATCAATAAAATATATATTTTTAAAAGAGAGAGAGAGAGAGAGAGAGAGAGAGAAAGAGAGAGAGAGAGTCATCCCTCCCCCACACAGTCCCACACCTCGGTCACCAGCCCCTGCTGCGGTGGGGCACTCCTCTGGCTCTGCACACCTCCTGTTCTAAGGTGCCTCCCCATCGCTCCCTCCTGCTCCTGAGCATCTCCAGGGGTCCAGGCCCGACTGCCCGGAGCTGAGGGTGTCCAGGCCTCGCTCAGCCGCACTGGCAGGTGGTTCGCCTTTGCTGGGCCTCGGCTTCCCCTCGGCGGAATGGGGGCCGCTGCCGTCTAACCAGCACTGTGTGTGTGTGGGGGGGGGGAGGTCAGGACTCGCTACATACACTGTGGGGCCCGATGAAATTATTTTTAAATTTCAAAACAATAACGGAGCCTTCAGCCAGGCAGAGGAAGCCACCCAGGAAGTTCGTGCACACACGAGGGGTCTGCAATCCAGCCCGCCGGCACCCACGCGTGAGGCTTTGCCCACGGTGGAGAGCGGCCGCAGGGCTCGGACAGGCTATGCTCCGAACCTGCGGTCCCAGGCGGCTGAGGGATGTAAGCTGCCTGCGGTGCAGCAGCAAACAAAGCTCCATCAGGTGCCTGCAACTGAGCAGATTCGGCCACGCCCTGACTTGGCCGCGTGGAACCTGCTATAAAACAAAGCCTCGGCTTGCAGGTCTCAGCGCTGTCTCTCCGTCCAAGAGCGAGTCCCGCCTCGACCCCGCTTTTCTTCTCTTGCCTGTCTTTTCTCAGTCCTTCGCAGCCCCCTCTCAGGCTCACCCGGGGCCGGGCTGGCGCGCACAGTCCACCAAGAAGACAGCCAGCCACCTCTCTCTTTACTCAAGGGCACTAGCTGGGGCCAGCGAGCTGCGTTTGGCCAGCAGGGGGCGCCTTTTCCTCAGTCACAGGAGGGTGCCGGGTTGGCCGGCAGCCTCCCTGCCTCTGTTCTCTGAGATTCCCCGGCCCCAGCATGTGGCCGGTGCGCCCAGACCGCCTGCTGAATGAGGAAAGGGAGCCAGAAACTGGACACAAGAAGGGAAGGGAGCAGAGCAAAGGCCTAAAGCACAACTGTGGCCTGTTAACGGCCCGTAAATGAGGGACTGAAATGAACACCTGAGACCGGGCATCTGGGAAATGACATTGGGGAATTCCGGAACTAAAAGAGGCTGAGAAGCCATCGAGTCCAGGGTTTTCAAACCAGGTCCTTCAGAGCTGGAGGGGCCTGCAAATGGGGGGCGGAACAACACTGGGGGACGTGGGAAAAGCCAGGCACTCCGGAATGGGGTCCCTATCCTTCCCTCCCCACCTTCACTCTTATCTGTCTCATACACTGGGCTTCTCACGTGAGCTTCTGTTTGAAGAACGGTTCTGCTGGCTTAGGAAGAGGGAAAGATGCCCCCAGCCACACAGTACGAGCTGGGGAGACGAAGGCAAAGCAGAGGGATCGGAGATGTGAGGCCAGAGCCGGCCTGCAGGGTAGACCTTGAGCCAATAAGATGCAGGGTGGAAGAGGAAGCCTCAGAAACTGGAGTTTTATTCCCGAAATGTGAAATCCAGGCGGAGGATGCAAGATACACCAGAAGGTGGAGAATGGGGGGTGGCAAGCCTCAAGTTTCAAGTTCAGAGGCCAAAGGTGGGGACTCACACATGGCTTTGTTCCCTCGGTATTTACTGAGCACCTACTATGTTCCAGACACAGTTCTAGGCTCTGGAAACACAGCGGCGAACAAGACAAAGCCTCGCAGGGCTCAGATTCCTGAGGGGAGAGTGGGCATGTCAAGAAATAAACACTATTTTATAAGAAAAAGAAAACAGGAACCAACCAGCTGAACCAGCTCGAGAGATGTCACATGAAGAAAATCACACAGAGGAAGAGGGAGAGACTCCCAGTAGGTGGGCTCATTCGTATGGGGTGGTCAGGGAGGGCCTCCCTGAGGAGGTGACATCTGAGCCGAGCTCTGAAGGCGATGTCAGCCCCAGCTGACAGGAGGCCGTGGCGCTGCCGGCTGCAGAGCCTGCAGATCCACACGGCACCGCGGGGCGGGCTGAGCAGGAAGTCTGGCCCCCTGTAACCGTATCCCCAGGAAGGAGGAAGCCAGGAAGGCGCTTTCAGCAGTCGTATTCATCAAGGCCGCTGCACTAACCCCCAAGCAGCACCAGCGGCTCCTCGAGGCCCCCCGTCCACCTTGGGCCGCCTGGGAGAAGGCAGCGAGGGAGGGAGGGCGGGCGGGCGGCCCTAGAGCGGGCCCTGGATCCCCTTCCAGACAATAAATGCTTCCAGGTTCCTGGGGAGCATTCCACGGGTCACAGCCGCATCTGATCTCAATTACCCCCGGTGTAGGGTTCCCGGGCCGGGCGGGGGCAGGGGTGGAGGGAAGGCCACGCTCTATAATCAGAGTATCCCGGCCCCGCGAGGGGGAAGGCACCCCAAGACAGGTCCCTGACCCGTTAGGGCTCGATGGATGGGTTCTCCCCCGAGGAGGAGGAGAGGTCTGACTGTGGAAGGGCCGCTGCTTCAGCGCCTTCTGCTGTGTGACTGTGCGCAAGTCACTTAACCTCTCTGGGCCTCCGTGGGAATGGGGGAAACTCTGCCTTTTCCTTCTCAGTGAGGCAAGAGTACCCAAGCCTGGAGAACCGAGCTCCGTGCTGTGGGCAGGGCTGGGCAGGGCAGGGCTGGGCTGCCTAATCCCTTGCTTTTCCTGCCGTGATTAGATCTTAATCCTCGTGTAAGACTTCCCCACCCGAAGTTAAGGTGCCAGGCTTGTCAGGATGAACGTCTGCTAACGCAGACCCAGGAGAAGACCTTCTTCCCGCATCCCCCGCCCCCCGACCTGCTGGGGCAAGACACTTGACCTCTGTGGGCCTCAGTTTACCCACGCCCACCTCCAGAGGTAGCAGTGTGAAGCCGGTGTGAAAAGATGCATGCCGGCAACCATGTTCCTTCGGCCGATTTCTTAACACCCACACAAAGGGCCATGTTTCTAACCTCGGGGAGAAAGACCCCGGGTTGGTACATTGGTCCATATGGTGGGGGGCAGCTGCAGGGTTGGGACAGGTTCAAGCCTCGGGCTGATGAGAGGGCACAGTGGTCTCATGGCCACGTGCAAGTCCCAGCTTGGAGGGCAGGGCCCTCAATGATAGTCAACAGCTGGAGTTGTGAGCTTGAACCTGTGGTCCGAACACGTGGCCCATCGTGATGCGGGCTTGACAGAGTTCAGGTGCAGGTAGTTGAGTAGGATGGAACCTGCCAGCATGTTGTAAACTTCTTGCCCAGGCCCTCACTTTGCCTCGTGGCGTCTAATATGAAATAAAGACACGGCTTTCGGGCTGTGGCGCCCTCTCTCCATCAGAGAGGGCAGTGACCCACCCAGCCCCAGCGTTCTCCTGTCTGCTCTCCATCCTTCACCGAGTTCTCAGGCTCACCGAACCGGGCGGAGCTGGAGCCCCGGGAGGGTCTGGTGTGCCCTGGCCACGCCAGCTTGCCGCACCTGGTGACCTTGAGCACGTGTTTCCTCTCCAGGCCTCAGTTTCCCCCGCCCTACTGACGCCTGCAGACAGAGTTCCACCCACAGAGGGCAGTTCTCCGAGACCGGCAGCCCCGTTTCCACAAAGCGGTGTAGCTGAAGCTGAGCGGGTAGGTGTCTTGCAGCCTGGGTGTCACTGTGCCCCTTTCTGCCCTGGGGGCGGAGGGAGGCACCCGGGGAGGCTTTAGTGCAGCGGTTCTCAACCTGTGGGCCAAGACCCTCTGAGGGTTGAACAACCCTTTCACAGGGGTCGCCTGAGACCATCAAAAAACACCTATTTCCCATGGTCTTAGGAACCAACACACCGCTCCTCGGTGTAGGAAAGTGTAGCAATGTAGTTTACTGTTGTAATATGAAGACTGTTACCCATATGATTCAAGACAAAATTTCATTTATTTGTAATTAGAAAGAAATATTTTGCAATATATAATTACATATTGTTTTTGTGATTAATCCCTATGCTTTATGTTCAATTTGTAACAATGGAAATACATCCTGCATATCAGACATTTGCATTACAGTTCATAACAGTAGCAAGATTACAGTTATAAAGTAGCAACGGAAATCATTTTATGGTTGGGGGTCACCACCACGTGAGGAGCTGTCTTAAAGGGTCGCGGCCTTAGGAAGGTTGAGAACCGCTGTCTTAGTGGGACGAGCAAACTGGAGTGGGGAGCTGGGGGCGGGAGGCAGGGGCGCGCTCAGGGGCTCCCCCGATCTTGTCTCATTTTCACGTGAGGCCGGGCAGCTCGGGCGGCGAGCCAGGACTCGAACCCGGGGCTCAAGGGCCGCAGGGCGGGGCGCGCCCACCTCCGCCAGGCGGAGCGGATGCCGGGGTCAGCGGAGCGCGGGCCGCGCTTCCTCGGGGCCGGGCCGGGAGCGGGCGCTCGGCGGGCGCTGCTTTCTCTCCTTTTATGTCCGCGGGGCCGGGCGCTCCCCGCCGGGCCGCGGCCGGGAACAATGCGCCGCTTCCTGCCGCCCGCGCCCCGCTCACCTCCCCCACCCCCTCCCCGCCCCCCGCCCCGGGCCGCCGGGAAATGGGCCGGAGCCCGCCGCCCGCGCCGGGACACCGGGTCGCGCCCCGGGAGGCGGCAGGGGCGGGGTGACCCCGGGCGGCACGGGGCGCACGTCTGTCCCCGACCCGAGCACCGCGCACCCCGTTCCAGGGCGTGTGGACGTGCGCCCCGCCCCCGCCCGCCTGGCCACACCGCCCGGGGTCCCGGCCTCCCGGCTGCGCTCCTGCAGCTGCATTGCGGGCGCGCGGGCTTCCACTGCGGCCCCACATGGGTGCGCGGGCACCTCTAAGGCGCCACCAGGCCCTGTGCTGGGCACTGGGGGGTGGGGGGGGGTGTTCAGCGGTGAGCAAACACGAGATGTGTCCTTGGTTCCCTGGACTTGACCTTCTAAAGGAGAAAGCAATGAACGTCATAAATAGCTGAGTTATGTAGATTTAAAAGGGTTAGCCAAAACCGGTTTGGTTCAGTGGATGGAGCATCAGCCTGCGGACTGAAAGGTCCCAGGTTCGATTCTGGTCAAGGGCATGTACCTTGGTTGCGGGCACATCCCCAGTGAGGGGTGTGCAGGAGGCGGCTGATGGATGTTTCTCTCGTCGACGTTTCTGACTCTCTCTCTCCCTTCCTCTCTGTAAAAAATCAGTGAAATGTGTTTGTTTTTTGTTTTTGGGTTTTTTTTTAAAGAAAAAGGGATAATATTTGGGGAGGGGGATAAAGAAGGGCCAGGAATGGGAAACTGGGTCTGTTCTCAATAGGGTGGTTATGGCTATGTTAACTGGAAAGGTGACATTTAAGCAGAGACACAGAACACGAATCACAAATATATACAGCTAAAGATAGACAATATGCCTTCATGTGGTGCATTACACAGACACGGCGTGTTTCTCAGAGTGCCTCTTTCTACCTGGGCATTAGCACTGTGCATTCATGTGCACATGCCAGGCCACATACAATGTATTGCATACAGGTGGTATATATATCTATGCATATATACTCCGTGCATAACTATATCTGTGTCAACTCTGTGCATACACACATGTGCACATTTGTGACCACGCCTGCACCTCAGATATCTATTATCACCTCATTTGCATATATTCTTCCTTGCAAAAGTACAGGGCCGATGTATATCACACGCCTCAAGTGTGCATTTCTTCTCACTTCATAAGCTACTTGTCAATTTCATAATACACTTATTTACACATCTTGTGTTCATTATGTGAAATATATCATGAGGACACTGAAAAAAGAGATAGAAGATGTAAACAAATGGAAGAACATACCATGTTCATGGATTGGGAGCATCAACATCATTAAAATGTCCATACTACCCAAAGCAATCTATAGATTCAATTCACTCCCCATTAAAACACCAACAGCATATTTCATAGACCTAGAAAGAACTCTCCAAAGATTCATCTGGAACAAAAAAAGACCCCCGAATAGTCACAGCAATCCTGAGAAAGAAGAATAAAGTAGGTGGGATCTCAATACCAGATTTCAAGCTGTATTAGAAAGCCACTGTTCTCAAAACAGCCTGGTACTGGCACAAGAACAGACATATAGAACAATGGAATAGAATAGAGAATCCAGATATAGACCCAAACCACTATGCTCAATTAATATTTGACAAAAGAGGCATGAACATACAATGGAGTTAAGACAGTCTCTTCAATGAATGGTGTTGGGAAAATTGGATAGATACATGCAAAAAAAAAAAAAGAAACTAGACCATCAACTTACACTATACACAAACATAAACTCAAAATGGATATAGGACTTAAACATAAGACAGGAAACCATAAAAATACTTTAGGAATCCACAGGCAGCAAAATCTTAGACATATGCCAAAGGAACTTCTTCAGTGATACTGCTCCTAGGGCAATGGAAGCTAAAGAGAAAAGAAACAAATGGGACTACATCAAAATACAAAGCTTTTCACAGCAAAAGAAACCATCAACAAAAAAAAATAAGAAAGCCCATGTATGGGAGAACATATTTGCAAATGTTATCACTGATAAAAGTTTAATCTCCAACATCTACAGGCAACTTATACAACTTAATAAAAGGAAGATAAATGATCCAATTTTAAAAAAAGGGCAACGGACCTAAATAGAACCTTTTCAAAAGAAGACAGAAAGAAGGCCAGGAGACACATGAAAACATGCTCAAAGTCACTAATTTTCCAAGGGATGCAAATCAAAAGGACAATGCAATACCATCCTACACCTGTCAGAATGGCTATCACCAAGAAATCACAAACAAGTGTTGGCGAGGATGCGGAAAAAAAGGAACCCTTGTGCACTACTGGTGGGAATGCAGACTGGTGTAGCCAATGTGGAGAACAGTATGGAGTTTCCTCAAAAAACTAAAAATGGAACTCCCATTTGACCCTGTAATCCCACTCCTAGGAATATATCCTAAGAAATTAGAAATACCAATCAGAAAGGATATATGCAACCCTATGTTCATAGCAGTACAATTTGCAATAGCTAAAATCTGGAAACAGCCTAGGTGCCTATCAGCAGATGAGTGGATCAGAAAACTATGGTACATCTACACAATGGAATTCTATGCTGCCATCAAAAAGAAGGAATTCTTACCATTTGCAGCAACTGGATGGAACTGGAGAGTATATTATGCTAAGTGAAATAAGCCAGTCAGTGAAAGAAAAATATCACATGATCTCATTTATGGATAATAAAGAACATTATAAACTGATGAACAAAAGAATAGATACAGAGGCAGTAAAGCCTCAAACAGACTGTCAAATTACAGTGGGAAGGTTAGGGAGAGGTGAGGTAGATAAGAGATCAACCAAAGGACTTGTATGCATGCATATAAGCATAACCAATGGATGCAAGACACTGGGAGGGTGAGGGCATGTATGGAGGTGGGGTGGGGAGGCAATGGGAAGATATGTACACATGTAATACGTTAATTTAAAAATGGGAAGAAATATATCATGAGCATGACACATGTACGTGAATCATAAACCTTGTTTGAATGGATGGCCTATACTATACACATCCACAAATATACCTACATAGTGTCACTCTTACTCAAATATACTGCATACGCACTTCCCACACATTCTTTGCACCTGTTGCACACATCCCACAGTAACATTCACAGAGCGCTGACTACGTGACGAGAGACCAGACTTAGTGTTTTCCTTGTACGGTCGCCTTCAGTCCTCAGGACAGCCCTGGGCAGCAGGCACTGTGTTATGCTGGCAGTCAGGTTGCCCAGATTTGAACCCTGGCTTCACCGTCCCCTAACGCCTGAGAGCACTGGCCTCCCTCCCTGTAAAGTGGGGCAGTGGTCATACTTAGCACGAGGGTTATTGTGAGAAGTCAGTGAGTCATCATGCCTGAGAAGCCTATAGAGCAGCGGTTCTCAACCTTCCTAAGGCCGCGACCCTTTAAGACAGCTCCTCATGGGGTGGTGACCCCCAACCATAAAATTATTTCCGTTGCTACTTCATCACTGTAATTTTGCCACTGTTATGAACTGTAATGTAAATATCTGATATGCAGGATGTATTTTCATTGTTACAAATGGAACATCATTAAAGCATAGGGATTAATCACAAAAACAATATGTAATTATATATTGTGAAATATTTATTTCTAATTACAAATAAATGAAATTTTGTCTTGAATCGTGGTGTAGCATGGGTAACAGTCTTCATATGACAACAGTAAACTACATTGCTACACTTTGCTACACCGAGGAGCGGTGTGTTGGTTCCTAAGACCATGGGAAATAGGTATTTTCTGATGGTCTTAGGTGACCCCTGTGAAAGGGTCGTTCGACCCCTAGAGGGCTCACGACCCACAGGTTGAGAACCGCTGCTATAGAGTATGGTAATGGTACATAGTAAGTGCTCAATAAATGCTCGCTGCGAGTCCTGTTATTACCATTTTACAGATGAGAAAAGTCCGGCCCAGAGACCTTAAATGATCTGTCTGAGGTCACAGGCTGTACGTGGAGGAGGCAGGCCTCAAGCTCAGGGCTGTGTGACCACTTAGTGCAGATCCTTGAAGCGTTCCACTGCTCATGCCCCATGTCACACAACAAGGACAAGTAACACACACACACACACCAGTCCATTCCATGCCCACTGCATGTGCTCTTCCCTTTAGTACATGCATCACATAGTTCCCATGTACCTTTCATAGAGATACAAATTCTTTCAACATTTATGTAATCACCTATCCATCAGCCAGACACCCAGACAGGAGCTGGGGGTTCCGTAGTCAGCAAGGTGGAGTTGATCCCTGCTTTCCTGGCACTGACAGACCAGGACACACAACGGTGAGCACACACCACATATAACCTACGTCCATGGGGCCCTGCTCTGGGCACGTATCCACACACAGGCATCCTGTACATATAGCCCGTGCGCATGAGTCCCACACACACCCCATTGCCGGTTCTGCTGCACACAATCCATGTAGACACGTGTCTTGTGTCACTGACATATGCCCAGGGCATCTATCCCACATGCGCCGTATCTGCCTCCTGTGCACGTGTCAGTCACACATGGCCCTAACCTGTGTCGACGGATCACACACACTCTCGTACCTGTTCCGCTGTCTGCCCCACACAGACACCTTGGGAGGCCCGGTTGAGCCCCCCTGGGTGGGTTTTGTTGGGGGGGGGCAGTGGAGGTCAGAGAGGCAGGGCCCAGACCCCCATCGCACAGGAGAGAAGGTGGCCCCCGGCCTCACGGCTGGCGGCCAGGAAATTACAGTCGACACCAAACCAAAGCGGCCCCTCAGTGGACCAGGTAATCAGGCCCGTCCCGGGTTCGGCCTGACAGCTTAAATGTCCTAATTCCGCCGCCAGGGGCCCGCTCCCCGCTCCCTCCGGCCTGGGCCTCAGCCCTCCTGGTAATTGGACCCGCGTTCTCATTACCCTGAGATTAGACAGGCCCCCTCCGGCCGGCCGGGAGGGTGCCCACAGCTGCAGGGAACCATCCCCCACTCGAGCGCGTTTACCTGATTACGGAGTTTATTTTATAGCAATCGGCCAGGATTCCGAAAGCCCCCGTCATCCCACCCCCCTGCTCCCCAGGCCCCAGAGGCCTCTCCTCACCCCGAACAAGTGGTTTCTGCCTAATGTACTCAATCCACCTCCCCCCGGCCCTGTGATCCTGGAGGCCTCACCGGCCCCCTGCATGGACTGGGCCCCTGTTTAAAAATCACTTAAGGAATTCGGAGAGGAAAGAAGGGACGGTGGGAGGGAGGGAGACAACATTGCAAGATTCTTCTCCTGGGTGCATATGGCGGGGTGGGGGGAGGGAGATCTTCCTTCCAGATCTGTGTTTCATTTATTCATTCAACAAACACGTATTCAGTCCCTGAGCTAATGGCAATGCCACTGATGGAATGAGCGTGCTCATTCATTCAACGCCGACTGAACGCCAGAGAAAGATGTGCATGTGGTTAGTGCTTTCTCAGAGCTCGTCAGAGTCTGGCGGAGGGGACCAGCGACTGTCCCAGCATGTGATCTGTGCTGAGGGGAGGGCTGTGAGACCTACGGGGAGAAACAATTTTAAAAAGCGGGGTCCGGCCCTGCTGGTGTGGCTCAGTGGTTCCACGTCAACCTATGAACCAGGAGGTCACGGTGTGATTGCTGCTCAGGGCAGCTGCCCAGGCTGTGGGCTTGATTCCCAGTGAAGGGCGTGCAAGAGGCCGCCAATCAATGACTCTCTCTCATCATTGGTGTTTCTTTCTCTCCCTCTCCCTTCCTCTCTGAAATCAATAAAAATATATTAAGGAAGACAGACAGAGACAGACAGACAGAGACAGACAGAGACAGAGACAGACAGAGACAGACAGAGACAGACAGACAGACAAGGGGATTCGGAAGGGGTGCGTTTCAGGCAGAAGACACAGAAGGGCACCAGCCTGCAGAGAGGGAGAGCCCAGTGTATCTGAGAACCTGAAAAAGCTAGCAGAGCTGAAGTGTAGGGAGTGCAGGGCAGAGGCAGATCTGAGCTGGAGACAGGGATCCAGTCACGAAGCGCCTCATGGGAAATGGATTGCAGCTACCCTGAGGACAAGGGAGCCATGGGGACCGAGAGCACGGTGCACTCACTCTGTGCCAGGGAGGGCTCTGAGTGCCTTGCATGTAGTAACTCCTTTTATCCATACCCCAGCCCCATCAGACAAATACTGCAGACCCACAACCCCTGCTCCACAATGTTGAAGTCCTAAAAGCTTAGGTGACCAGAAAGTTTCACCTAGGTTTGGTGTCAGATTATGTGGTGCCAAAAATGACCTGAACTAAAGAGAAGCTATTTTGGCTCTTCATTTCACTCCCTGGTATGAGCGTTTATATGTTTTGTTGGAAAAAATTGATGAATAAATTTGATTATAAGAAATGCCTCAGACCCTACAGGGCAGCTGTACAGTAGACAGGGTTTGGGTGTTGGACTTTAACAGTCAGAAAAGTCCTGAAACCATCTGCCATCACAGGTTTTAAATGAAGGAACCTGGCTAACACTGTTATTGTACAGATGAGGAAACTGTGCAGAACTAGGTTAAGTCACATTCACGCTTTCACCGCAAGAAGGAGTTGGGCAGTCTGGCTTCAGAGTCTGACCGTCGCACACGCTCTGAAGTGGGGTTCTGCGTCTATTCCAGGGGTAAGGCACCCCGGAAAGGAGGGGCCGCATTGCTCAGGGCTTGCCCTGAACCTGGCCGCAGGCTGGCTCTGCGGGCTCTGACCTTCGGCTGCACCCAGCTGGAGAGCACAGCCCCCTTTCACTGGTGGACAAGGTGGGCGAGGCCAGAATCCTACAGTACGAGGGCGGCAGGGCTGGGATGGGGCCCAGGGCCGGAGTCCCTGAAAACCTGTCCGTCCTGCTTTTCTGGGTACTGGCCAGAAGGAGGCACAAGCTGGCCAGGTGGGGCCAAGGAACGGGACCCCAGGAAAAAGCAGATGTAGGTCTGGAGCCCCTAGCCCAGGCCGTGGGGCAGCAGAGCCATTGTGCTCCAGTGTCATCCCGGCGACAGGCCACAGCCCCCCTCCACCCTTACTCTGGGCCAGGTCTCTGCCTCCGTGCCCAGCTTCCTCCAGGAAGCCTTCCCTGATTCACTTGTGCCAAGCTGCTCACTTCTGGATATGCATTTGGACCTTCTGATTATCCCCTCCTTCACTCTCCTTTGCTCACTGAGAGTATATTTAAGCCGTTGTATTCTCATGGCATTACAGACCCAGAAATTGGGGGAGAAGGGGTCCTCGCCTTGGCATGGGCCTGAGGACAAGCTTTGGAGACCAGTGTTCGAATCCCGGCTGGGGCCCTGGCCAGCGTGGCTCGGTCAGTTGGAGTGTCTTCTTCCCCTGCACCAAAAAGTGGGGGGCTCGATCCCCTTGTAGGGCCCAGACCCATGTTGCGAGTTTGATTGCCGGCTGGGGCATGTACAAAGGCAACCACTGTTTTCTTCTCTCGCTTTCCCTTCCTCTCTCTCAAACCAAATCCTGGCTGAGCCCGTCTTTAGCCGTATGGCCAGGAAAACCACTCGCCTTCTCTAAGTCTCCGTTTCCTCATCTGTCAGGGGGAATTCTAAGAGCTCCCCCCTCCGAGGGTTGTGGTGAAGGTGAACCGAGAGAGCACTATCCCCAGGCCTCTGCTCCTCGCGCATCGCGGGCACTCAGGGGGGCCCTTCTGCTCTGCTCAGCCCTGTCCCCGCTCCCCCAGACTCGGGCCTCTGCACTGGGGCTCCGGGCTCTGCATTTGTGCTGAGCACCCACGGCTCCCTGTCCCCTAAGATTGCAGACCTCCATGATCTTGCTTGTGCCTGGCCTGCCTTCCCCATGCCCCATGTATGCATGTCTTAATTCTGCAATGCATGCATCATGCACTCATTCCTGTATGCGTAGCAGCGCTTTAACACATACCTTCCCTGTGCCCAGCCCTGTGCACAGGGTTCTCTTAGGTCACTTTTCTCGCTCCATCCTCCTGCCAGTCTGGCCAGGAAAGAAGTGCCTGCCCCCTACATTTTCACAAGAGGACACCGGGCTCAGGAAGGTCACGTCTCTGGCCCGAGATGATCCAGCAGCAAGTGGCAGGACTGGGATTGGCACGGGTCTGCCAGCCTCCAGAGCCCCCCTCTTTCCTGTCTACCCAGCGGGTGCCGAGGCCAGGGGTTGGAAAGCAGGGGGATCCTAGGAAAGCAGTCCTCCATGCCTGGGTCAGAGAGAGGTGAGCAGGCAGGGGGCGGGGGTAGGGCTGGGGGAGCAGACCAGATTTCCCCTGGGTTGGGGAACCGGATGCATCCTGCCAGGTGGAGCTGGAGGGAGGGTGGGTAGGAGGGGACCTCCCATGGGGGGACCCAACCTGAAGGTGGGCCTGGAGAGCATGACCCCATCAAGTGGAGGAGCCCATGAGCCTTCCTGCCCCCGCTCACCCCCCCACCCCGCCCACACCCCCTCTTCCAGGCCAGAGTGCGGATAGGATAGGATCATCCTGTGATGAAAGAAACAGGATCGCTCTCCCGCTGTCCGTGACTGGGAGAGAAATGATGGCCCAGGGCTGGCCAGCACAGAGAGGCTCAGAGTTCAGAAACCAAGCCCCACCCCAGCCGCCTCCTTCCAGGGGCCAGAGCTCTCCAGGGGGTACAGGGGGTACAGTTAACAGTCTCAAATCTACCCATCCCATCAGCGGCAGCTCTGGATACACAGGCTCTAAGAGCAGGGAACAGACACAGAGAGGTGGGGAGAGGACCGGGGCAGAGAGGGAGAAAGGAGAGGCAGAGGGACACAGAGACGGGGAGGCTGACAGGGTCAAGGATGGAGACCGGGAGACAGGGGGAGAGATGCAGGCAGAGAGGCCCAGGAACGGGAGAGTGTGGGACGCGGAGAGCAGCGGACGACAGCCTCACAGGCGGTGGGGGTGGGTCCCTTCGCCTGGGAAGACGGTATGGAGAGACTGTGCCCGGAAGGACAGAGTGACCAGGGAGTGGTCCTCAGGGGGCAGAGGACAGGGAAGGAGCCCCCAGACTGCAGCAGGAGGCCCTGGCTTCGATGCTGTGACTCTACGCCCACCTCTCCTCTCTCGGGACCTCAGTGTTCAGATTCTGATCTAGGGGGGCGGTGAGAGGCAGGGGCCTCTGGCTCCACCCACTCCCGGGTTCCATGGTGCTCAGGATGATGTCTGGAGCTGGGTCCCATCCCTCGGGGTCCCTGGCTCCTGGCGCATCGCATGTCTCTCTCTGGGTCGGGGTCCGACACTGTGTCACGTCCCTGAGCTTTTATGGCGAACCTGCCCGAGGGGAGTGAGGTTCGGGATGCACAGGCCCCTGTCCCCGCAGAACCTCGGGTCCACAGCTTCCCTCCCGGGCCTTCCCCTCCCGGCCCCCGGGGGCACAGCTCTTAGCCCCGGGGGCCCTGAGCCCTCGCACACAGCTCCGTCTGCACGTGATGGTCCAGCCTCCTGCCTGCCGGGTGCTGAGTCGGGCCTGAGTTTGAACGGGGACCACCACCAGGAGCCTCTGGAGGACAGACCAGGGGGGAGGCTGCAGCCCCAGAAAAGGCGACTCCTCAGGGCACAGTCCCCACGGCTGACCTCGGAAGAAGGGGGCTGTGGGCCCAGACAGGGCACGGGGCACCAGGCACAGGGCCAGGGCAGAGAGAGCGCAAGCCACTCAGGGAGGGAGCTCCCCAGCCACAGGGGGGACAGGCCCCGGCTGCCATAACTGTCCATGGGATCCAGCCTCCCGGTAAAGGAGGCCTCCCAGACCACCCTGCTTCTCCTCCACAAAAGGAGAGGAAGCAAGAAAGGGGGTGTTTCCCAGGCTCCGCCTCCCCATCTGCCTCGGCCTGGCTGTGACTTTGGCTGGGTGTCCTCATTCACAGCCGTGGCTTGAGCCCTGAGCCCTGCAGGGGAAACGTGATGGTGATGGTGATGGTGATGGTGATGGTGATGGTGATGGTGATGGTGGAGGAGGAAACAGCAGTGGCATCCGTTGGCTTAGAGCTAACAGCCAGCAGGAGCGCGCTGTTCAGGCCCTGGCAGTTGTTAAAAGGTTGAACCCTGTCCATCCCCGTGGTCCCCCAGCGCCGCCCCGGGCCCGCTGCCTGCCGGGCTCCCTCCCCACTCTCCTCCTCCGCCCCGGGAGGGAGCGCCAGCCCCCCTCCTAGCTCCCCCAGCCTCAGCCGGCCCCGCAGGTACCTCAGCCCCGCACAGGGGGTGCCCGGGGCTACGGCGGCTGCCCCTGCAGCGGCGCCCCCTCCCCCCGGGGCCGCGCCCAAAGCCCAGCAATCAAGGCTGCTCCCTCCGGGGCTGGCGCCCGGCCGCCGCCCCCCCGCGCCCTCCCCTCGGCTGCAGGCGCAGCTCATTTGCATGTGGATCGCGCCTGCCACCATGGGTGCTGGGGTCAATTGAAACTCAAGAAAAGAGAAGAAATTTATGCAAAACTGTTGATTGCATTTGTATGTAATGAAATCATCCAATATTCATCTGACTATAGAATCTAATCTGAGAAGAGAACTGAAGGACATGAGTGTCACTGCAGAACCGTAATGAGCCACTGTGGTGATTAAAAAAGCTCTTGAGCCTCCTGAAAATCCCGGCAGAAATAGCGTCTAATCAACTCTGAATATAGGAGGCGAGATGGGGCTGGCGCGCTGCGCACGGCCCGCCGCCGCCGCCGCGGCGCTTGGGGGTGCGGCCGCGCGATCTGGGGGTGCCAATCGCCCGGCCACAATCAGTCCTCCCCGCACAAAGCCACCGCCGCCTCTCGCCGCGCAGAAAGAGCCCAATCACAGCTGCGGCGAAGAGCCACTGTGGCTCTCGCGCTCGCTCTGCCGCCGCCTCCCTCCCCGAGGCCTCCTCTGGCTCCCCTGCTCCCACCCTGGGAGGAGGGGGGATGTGGGGATCTGGGACTGTCACACCTGGACACATCTGGGGCCCAAGAGAGGGAGGGAGGGTCCTGTGTCTCTCAAGGACCCTTGCCTCCTCATAGGAGTCACACACACACACACACACACACACACACACACACTAGCGCTAAACTGAGTCTGCCATTGTATTATTTATCTGCTTAATGTCTGTGTCTTCCAAGCGCTAAACTGAGTCTGCCATTGTATTATTTATCTGCTTAATGTCTGCGTCTTCCAAGTAGAGTGTGATCTCCAGGAAGGCAGGTTTGTTGACCACTGAGGAGCATAAGAACCAGACTCGACACTTAGTAGATGCTCAGTAAATATTCGTTGAATGAATAAATCCATTTCAACGAACAGCCAGATAGGTGTGTTCCTTCATTCAGCCAACACCCATGGGGTGCACCTGGGTGCCAGCTTCACTCTGGGCACCGAGCTGGTGATCGCCAGGAAAGTCCCTGTCCTCCCGCAGCTCAGAGGTGGGGAAGGAGACAGACGTCCAAGACATTACCTCTCATCAAATGGGCCAGGGCGGGCTGGGGATCGTCTGGGGCTGGGGGAGCAATTGACAGAGGGCGGGAACCCAACCTGGGTGGTCAGGGAAGGCTGCCTGGAAGCAGGAGATTGGGTTGAGCCCTAACGGATGTACAGAAGTCTGCTTCAGAGAACTGTCTGGAGCACCCAGGCCAGGGCATGGCCTGTGCACCATCCCTGCAGCGACAGGCGCTGTGGGGCCTGAGAGAAGGCGGTGTGTCTGCAGCCAGAGCAAGCGAGAGGTGGAAGGGCCGTCCAGGTCAAACTTTGCAGCCCAGATGCTGAGGGAAGAACGAGGGCCTTTTTCCCCCCTGGGAGTGACAGGGAGCCTCTGAAGGGAGGGTGGCACGATTCGCATTTTCTTAAAAAATATTTTGTTGGTTTTTAGAGAGAATTGGAAAGGAGAGGGATAAAGAGATGGAAACATCCTCCCTACGACAGGGATGGAGCCCACAACCCGGGCATGTGCCCTGGCCAGGAATTGAACCGGGGACCTCTTGGTTCGTGGGTTGAAGCTAAATCACTGAGCCACACTGGCTGGACATGATTTGCATTTTGAAGAGGTCACTCTGTGGGGAGATAGGCCGGCTATGGAGAAACGGGCTGGTGAGGAGGTCTTGTCTGGGCAATGGGAGCTTCTGAGCAGGACCATGTAGATGATTCATCTGTCAGCGAGAGAGAGAGCAGAGGAAGGAGAATCAGGTCAGAGGCAGAGTCAGCCTGGTGGCAACTCATTCATTCATCCATTCATCCATTCATTCATCCACGTACTCAGCATTCAACAGAAATCCGTATGTGGAAGCTGCCCTTCTCCCCATTCTTACTGTTTCAGGGTTGGCTACCAAGGTACCTATTGTTAAAATGGGACCTAACGCTGGACTGACTGGGTTCTGAGAGTGAAAGGCCCTGTGGATCACGAGGCTGCCGTTTTTGGCATGGACTTCCTGACATCAAAGGAGCCTTATGAGTCACTCTTGAGGTCTGAAAATCCTCATCAACCAAGATATGGAAACAACCTAAAAGCCCATGACAGAGGAGTGGATAAAGAGTCCAGTAGGGTGGCTCAGTGGTTGAGTGTCAACCTATGAACCAAGAGGTCATGGTTTGATTCCCAGGCAGGGCACACGATCCCCAGTAGAGGACATTCAGGAGGCAGCCAATCCATGATTTTCTCTCATTGATGTTTCTATCTCTTTCTCCTTCTCCCTTTTCTCTCTCTAAAAACTTATTTTTAAAAAAGAAAATGGAGCACTAACTCAGCCCTCCAGGGCCTGGTGGGATTGAAATGAACTGGGTGAAGGGGGAAGTAAGGGGCTGAGTAAAGACGCAGAGGCAGGAACAACGAGGCGGGCACAACAGCGAGGGAAGTAGCTGAGCAGAAGGTGGGATTGTTTTCCTGGGGACTCCCCATTCCAGAAGGCACACCGAGTTTCAGGAGCCCACTCGCCTCCCCTGCAAAACGATTGTGAGTGTTGGGTCTGGGATGTGATCAGAGTCTTCGTAGTTGCTCTTCAGGAGATAGGTGAGTTCAGTGTCACAGACACCACCTCTGTGCCAGCCTCATGCTCCCTCCTCCCTGGACTGTACCAAGAGGGTCCTGTCCGGTGGGGTAGGCAGTCTGTGAGCATCACAAAGGGAAATACAAGGAGGAAAGCACTGTGAGCTGAGAACTTGAAACCAGGGAAGAGAAGGACCACCCACATCTGCTTGGTGGGTGGATCCCTGGAAGGCTTCCTGCAGGAGGTGGCATTTGAGCTGGGTCTGGAGGATGTTTCTTCTTTCTCTCTCTGGAACAAATTTTGAAGCATAGAAAAAATTAAAAGCAGAAAACAAGATAATAACCATTCCTATTTTCACAACCCCAAATAAATACCGTGTTAACTTTATATATTCGCATAGAGATATGTGAAATGACTTTGGGTACACTTCAAGCCTCCCGCCTATCCGCCAGTGGCAATCACCACTTTGAATGTGTAACTATCCCACCCTTTTAAAAAATAGTTTTATCGTGCAAAAGAGAATCAGAAGTAATTTTTTTTTAAAGAATCACTTTAAAATGATGTCATTCTAACCTATGTAAGTGGTGTCACACCATAAATATGACTCGGCTTGCTTTCCCCATCCTCCTTATGTTTGGGGGGGCTCTCTTCTGGTTGACACATGTGGTCCTGGCTTAGCATGGCATCCTATGGATGCACATCTATTTAACCCGGAAAGGGTAGGGTCTCCATGGATGGAGATCATCAAGAGATGACATTCCAGGTAGAGGGAGCGGCAGCCGGGGAGAGGAAAGCCAGGACACACCTAGGGGCTGGTACATCCAGGCTGGAGGGAGCACAGGCATGGGAGGGGGAACTGGGAGGCCCCGTGCCCCAGGCCAGGAATCTGCAGTTGGCATGCTGGACATCTGGATTGTGGGGACAGCCCTCTCCCCCTGCACCTCCGCACCCCCCCTCCCCCCCAATAATTCCACTTATCCACTCTCCATGGCCTCCAGGGGAGGACTCTGTTACTCTTTCCATTAATTGTCTCATTAATGACCCGCTGGAGTCAAGTACCCATTGTTCTCCGGGGCCTGGGCAGCCTCCCTGGCTTTCTCCCCCGGGGATCGGCAAACGTCTTTCCTTCCCCTGCTTTCCTTTCTTTGGCAGCCGGCCTTATCTGGTCCCCGCAGCCCTGGCAGCCAGCGCTGGCTCTTCCTCCACCCACACCCTGCGCGACCCTGGGGCCCGGCCCGGCCACAGCCTCCTGTGCTCTCCCCGCCCAAGGTCGGCCCGCCCTCGCTTCTCTCCACCTAAATGTGTCTTCCCACTTTTCTTCCTTTTCCTTCTTCCCCTCCCCCACCCCCCTCTGGTCCCTTCCTTTGTGTGTCTTTCTCTATTTCCCTCTGCGTGTCCGTCTCTATTTCTAGATGCCTCTTTCCGGAGATCTGTGAACTGTCTCCCTGGCACCATCTGTTCCTGTCTCTGTGACTGCGGGTCACCATCTCTTTCTGTCTCTACCTGCTGATCTCTAGGCTTTTCTACGTGTGCCCGGGAGTGTGCATGTGGGGGTGTTTCTGTCTCCCTCCCTCTAGCAGTGTGTGTGTGTGTGTGTGTGTGTGTGTGTGTGTGTGTGTATGTGTGTATCTGTCCCTGTCCCGGTCACCCTCTCCGCTCTCTGACTTAACCTCTCCTCACCCGCCACTCTTCCCTGTGGGTTTCTGAACACCTCCTGATTGTCTATTGTCCTGTTTCCAAACCCCTGCCCCTCAGCCACCGCCTGCTCACCCACGGGGTCCCTGACACCCACGCAGCTCAAATTGCCTTCCCAGGTCCCCCTGGTTAGTTCCAGCTTCCCTTGGAAGGCAGCCTCAGAGACGTCAGCGCTAGGAGTAGGCGTGAGGTCACATAGCTGCCAGATTTTGGGATTCAGGGCATCCGTAAAGTTTTTTTGTTTCTTTTTTTAAAGGGGGACTAATGTCTTATTTTTCTAAATAAGGATTTTTTTTTAGAATCACCAACTTCTTATAAGAATATTTTAACACCAAACATACAAGTAGAAAGAGCAAACTGTACGAATATAGAATAAGTCCTTTAGGTTAAATTAATATTGTATGAAAACATTGGCTACATTGCCTTTATTTATTTTGCCCCAAATGAGTGAAATTGCTGTCAGGAACCAGCCTGGGTTCTCTGATCTTGTCCAAGCCCCTCCCTGGTACCCATGAGGGAATGGAGTGACCTTTACTGAGGACAGAAAGGGCAAAACTGAGACCACTTCTGCCCTGCTCTGGCCGTAGTTAAAACAACTTACTGAGATTGTCCAGCTGGGGGTCAGCCTCCCTGCACTCCGTACCGTATATGTGATGGCCTTTGCACGAGTCATTTAACCTCTCTTGGCTTCAGTCTCCTCATTGGTACCTAGCAAAGGTCCAGGATAGGGGAGCCCCTGTCCATTTCAGCAAAGGGGGGCCATCTGGGCTGAGGCTGGAGCCTTGAAGGGAGAGAAGATACGTATGCCCTGCCCTCTGGCCAGCCCAGCCCCCCTGTACAACACAAAATTTGTCCCCCAAATAGAGATACCCCTTTTTATGCACATCATGACATTGACCATCATTAGGGCAAAGGAAACTGCAAAGTTGCACTCAGTGGTTTCAGTGGGATAAAGGATGTAGAAGCACTTTCAAAACTACAAAGCACCCAGTCCGTATCAGTTACTGATGCTATCAATACTGTTATTATTCATTGTTGGGTGGTCTTTTTGCTGGCTCTCTGGTTCTCTGATCGGTAGTAAAGTCTGACACCAGGTGAGGTATCAATATGTAATCTTTAGTGTTTCCATAAAAGCTACCATTTCCTTGCTGTTTACTCTGCTACTCTGCATGAACTCATTTATTAGTAGCTTTCTTGCTGTTTTAGGAAAGCAAGCCTTCTGCTTCTCTATCACCCATGGGCCCAGAACAATGCTAGGTGCTTTTTGAGTAAGAACTCAATGAAGACCTAGGAACTGAAGCACATTGACGAAGGACCCACTTCAAAGTCAGATAAGAAGTTCACACCTCACTCTGGCACTCACAACCTGTGTGACCTTGGGCAAGTTAAATACCTTTCTGAACATCAGTTTTCTCACAGGTAAACACAGACAGGAGTAATACCTACACCAACTAGGACTGTCTGGAAGTCTGAATGTAGTGACACAAGTGTCCAGCCATGGTATGTGGTCCACAGTAGGCATTTAGTAAATGTTAGTCTGAGGTTGAGGAAGAGGTTACCAAACAGACACATTTAGAATAGGGCTTCTTCTTTTTATTTAAAAAACACTTGAAATAGAAATATTTGAAGTAATTTTTTTAAATGTTAGAGGTCATGGGGGAATAAATTATGGTGCATTCACGTTGTGGAATACTATGCTGCAACGAAAAGGAATAAATTGTGTCCACATGTTCACACATGATGGACGGCCATGCTGTTGGGTAAACAAAGCAAGCTTCAGAATCAGAACAGAGTAACTCTCCTCCTCACTTTAAAAAAATTATGGCCAGCCAAGACTGGTTTGGCTCAGTGAATAGAGCATTGGCCTGCGGACTGAAAGGTCCCAGGTTCAATTCCAGTCGGGGGCAGGTACCTTGCTTGCGGGCACATCTCCAGTGTGGGACGTGCAGGAGGCGGCAGATCAATATCTCTCTCTCATCAATGTTTCTGATTTTCTATCCCTCTCCCTTCCTCTCTGTAAAAAAATCAATAAAATATATATATAAAAAAAATTATGGCCAAAACAGGTTTGGCTCTGTGGATAGAGCATCAGCATGCAGATTGAAAGGTCCCAGGTTCAAATCCGGTTGAGGGCACGTGCCTTGGTTGCAGGCACATCCCCAGTGGGGGGTGCAGAAAAGGTGGCTAATCAATGTTTCTCTGTCATCGATGTTTCTAACTCTGCCCCTCTCCTTCCTCTCTGTAAAAAACTAATAAATATATTTTTAAAAAATTATGTATAGAGAAAGGTCTGGAAGGATACACTTCTAATTTTTAAAAGGACATAAGGACTTCTGAGGAGTTTCTTCTAATTAACATTCCAGTTTCTTGTAATTACACACACACACACACACACACACACACACACACACATGCAAGGAAGAAGGAAAATAACCAGAAAAAGTTCCCGAATTCCCTTTGGCCTATATTTTTCACGAGACTTTGAAAGCTGTTGAACTGAACAGAGGAGATGGTTAATCCCTCTGGCAAGTGTGAGAATGTGGATGCCCAGCTTTTCGTCTTTGAGAGAGAAACTGAAGAAGGAAGAGAGGGAGAAGGAATCGCTCCCGCGTTGCTCATTACTCAGCACATCCACAC
>PVJN01007933.1:0-33041 GCA_004026805.1 Lasiurus borealis | reverse complement strand
GTCCCTGCCACCACCGAAGCCGACGCGCCGCGTAACGGAGAAAGTCTTTGATAAATGTCAACTGAGACAGAGCAATCAGCTGAAAGCCATTTGCCGTGCTGTCTAGCGGCCCCGCGCCTGGGGTTTTCCTTTCTTCATTTATCATGATATTCGGCTTTGGCCAACATACACACAGGAGAGAAATTGTTGACATGTGGAACCCAAGTACAGAAAATCTTTCAATTTCCCCCCCGCCTGTTCACCAAATAAGTTTTTGTTTATTTAAAGACTACAGAGGATTTGGCTGTTAAGAACCAAATGCCTTTGGAGTGGAATTACAACGTAATTTATCATTTCCTCTGTTTATTAAAAAAACCCTGCATCTCGGAGAAGCACATTTGCAGTGAGGAGGGGGGATTTCGGCCACTCACGAGAGACTGTTGCAGAGCCCTTGCTATGCGGCTCACCCCAGAGAAGGCTCCTCCATTGCTCTTCCCGACCCTCTTCTCCCTGCAGCGGACTTCAGTGGTGGGGTGGCTACTCGCGGCTGGAGATCAGGGTCTGACAGAGGACGGGTAAGGAGGGCAGGACACGTGTCAGCTTCCTTCACCTTTGACCTGACGCTGACCTTGAGCCTGCACTGGCTGCCATGCAGCCTGCTCCCCCAGTGCAAGCAGAGGGCGAAGGGCGCCCCAATGCCCCCCAGTGAGGAGCAGAACCCCAGAGGGGTCAGTGACGAAGCTGACGCTGCTCGGAGTGTGGCTGGGCCCTGCTGCTGCCAAAGTGGGTGCCCTCCTCCAGGCAGACATCTGACAGAACGGGGATGAACTTCCTACCTTCCACCCATGGCATTACAAATAGCAGGTCAGTCCTGGGCACCACACACCCTCAAAGACGGTGCCGCATCAAGCTCCCTATTTTATTCCCAGAACACGGCGCTCTACCAGACACAAAATTGATGGGCACAGTTGTGGTTGAGCATCGACCTGTGAACCAGAAGATCATGGTTCGATTCCCAATTGGGGCCCATGCCTGGATTTTAGGCTTGATTCCTAATGAGGGGCATGTAGGAGGCAACCAATCAATGATTCTCTCTAATCATTGATGTTTTTTTTTCTCTCTCTCCCTCTCTGAAATCAACAAAAATGTATTTTTAAAATATTGCCTAGAATTGTATTTAGCTTATCATGGCTATATTATGAGTGAGTGAATGAATGAATGAATGGACAAACAAATGAACAATTAAAAAAAATTATTGGGGAGGGGAAAACTAAATCCAGTACGGAAAGATGAGCTACAAAAGATCGCTTGTCTGTCGCTAAGAGGCAGACCCTACCCCTAGTATCCCGTCACCAAGTAAATACTGAGGACAGAGCAAGAGTGGGAGATGATGGAATGAAAGCGTTAAGAGTGAAAAGAAAGGAAAAGCAGCCAGCATTTGTTGTGCAAGTATTACATGCAATTAATTCACAACACATTTGAGTGCCTGCTGGTTCCAGGCATTATGTCAGATCCTGAAGATACACAGGCTAATTATCAAAGAGAATAGATAGCTAAGGTTCAGGTAAGAACAAGGAGTGCTGTGAGAGTCAATGCCAGGGGTCCTCGGCTGGGGGAAGGCTTCCGAGGAGGTGCCAGCCCCGCTGAGAAGGAAGCAGGCGCGGGACTGGCCCGGTGAGGCGTGGGGGGAAGGTCCGGAGAGTAAAGAGCGCATGTGCAATGAGTCTGAGGGGAAAGTATTGTTCCGCTTTACACACACCAGCTCCTTAGAAATCATTCATCCACACGAACTCTATCGTTTCCTTTGATGTTATTCTTCTTCCATTTTAATTTGGTTTGATTGCTTGGTGAAAATAGGCCTCCAGCAAAAATATCCAGTCCCAAGCGAAGGCCCGCATCGGCCCAAGCGAAGCTGGAATTTGGGGACAGGGCGGGGCTCTGAGCTGAGGACCAGTCAGCAGTCAGCCTGCTGGTGGCCGTGGTGGTCAGGCAGCCACGACATTCTCCAAAAGCCCCCCACCCCCCCCCACCCCCATGCCAGAAGGCCCAGAGCAGAATGGGGTGACGAGGCCAGAGGGAGAGACTGGACAAGTCTGGGGATCCCCCCGGAAGGCTGGGCCTCACACGGACTGATGAGCACAGGGTGTCGGCCTTCCGTGTGGAAGGGGTTCAGAGACGCCAATCTGCCACCAGGTGGGCCACTAGAGACCGGGGTGGACTTTCATCCGAGGAGTTCTTTGGTCTTCACTGCCAGATGCTTGTCCAGCTCTGCAACGGTGTCGTCGGCCATTTGGCTGATCTGCAAAAGCACGAAATGAGACAGGCCGGTCACCGGGGCTGGAAGAGGGCGGGGGAGAAGCATTCCAGAACGCCGATAAAATTATCGGGGAAATAATAATGGTGACACAAGCTCACGTCCATTGAGTCCCAGCCAGTTACTATAACTTGAGGTACACACCCTCACTGATTCCGAACAGGTACCCCATTATTATCCCCACTTCACAGGGGTGGGAACTGAGGCAGTTAGCTTACCTGCTCAGGATACACTACTAGAAAGTAGCAATGACAAAAGTTAATCCTGGGTAGTCTGATTCCAAATTCTTAACTATTATCCTAAGGTACAGAGAAGCCAGCCATATCTGTCCCTTCAGGAACTTCTAGAATTTCCTGCACTCAGACATTCTACTATACAAAGCCCTCACACTGATTGATAAGAAGAATATTCAGATCCCAATGGTTAAGCAGAAAAAAAGTCTTGAAAAAAGATGAAGTACATCTGGTTAACAAACATGGAAAATTCAATAGACACTGAAGAAATGGAAATTCAAACAAGACATAATTCAGTCATCAGAGTTAACAAAATTTGATGTTGTGGTTTTTAATTACAATATTCAATGCCAAGAAGCCATTCTGAAAGGGATAAGGTCACATATCGTCAATAGGGATTCAAAATGATACAAATGTTCGTACCACTTTTAACCCCAAATTCTCTCAATGGGAAAATTACTACATGAGTGGAATCTGGAAAAAGTTCTTTAAACAAAGATATTTATCGAAGCTTTATTTTTAATAATGAAAAATCAGAAAATCAAAAGTGAAAGAATGGGTAAGTAGTTGGATACATATAAAAATTAAAAAGGGTTAAGCCCTCCCTGGCTGGGTTGCTCAGAGGTTAGAGCGTCAGCTCAGAGACCATAAGGTCTCGGGTTTCATTCCGGTCAAGGGCATGCACCTGGGTTGCAGGTTCCTTACCTGGCCCTGGTCAGGGCATGTGCAGGAGGCAATGAATCAAAGTGTCTCTCTCACATAGATGCTTCTCTCTCTCTCTCTCTCTCTCTCTCTCTCTCTCTCTCTCTCTCTCTCTCTCTCTCCTCCACCTCCTACCTCCCTTCCACTCTCTAAAATAATCAATGGGAAAAAATGTCGTTGGCTAAGGATGAACAACAACAAGAAAAACAGGTTAAGAGGATCCATTTCTTATGAAGAGGGTATAAATAGGAGTAAGATTCCAGTATATATTTCTGAAACGTTTGAATGTTTATTTTATAACAAGCATGGATGGCTTTTGTAACCATGAAAAAAGAATGCTTGAAGATATTATTTACAATATCATAGAAACATGCTTATGTTATCCTTGAATTAAAGAAAAATCAGGATATGAAATCGTTTCCGCTTTGTATACATATACACAATCTCAAATGTTCAAATTGTGCATATTTTTAAAAATTGGGATGAAAGCTGTCAAAATATTAATAGTGATTATCTTCTAGTGATGGGAAGATAGCTGATCTATTATTCATGTGGCGTCTGTCACATCCCCAGCGCTGGCAAGTGCTCAGGAAGTAGTTACTAAATGAATAATTATTAAAGTTTCTCTGTGCTTTTCTGTATTTTCTGCAATAAATCCATACTCCCTCAGAATGAAAAACACAGTACAACTGGGTAGGTGTTGCAATCTCTCTCCCGTGCCTTAAAGGGATCCTAAGGCAGGAAGCCTCGGGAGGAAGCTCTGAGGGGTTCAGAAGAACAGTGGCTGTTTGACATCTTTATGTGCAGACCACAGGCCTGGGCCAGGACCTGCAGAGTAAATGCACCGGGAAGGGTAGCAACGAAAAAGGATTTGGAGCAACTGGCCCCAGGCACAGCCAGCCAGGCTCTCACCATAGCAACAACTGCACGTTTTTAGCTGAAAAGCAAAGCTCCTGGGGCTGCCGGGAGAGCTCAGCATGGCTGCTCGGTCCCTCCTCGCTCGGGTGCTGCAAACCCTAGAAATGCTTCTTCTGCCCCCACCTGGGCAGCTTGCCTGGCATGGGGTATGGCGTGGTGCCCAGCAGCACTCCAGCACGTGTGGGCTGGCAGCCCCGGGCAGCCAGGAACAGGGCTGCAAACCTCCTCTGGACAATGGCGTTTGGGGACAGATCTGGGAACTGGGGAAAAAGAGTACTTAGGGGAACAATTTGACAATGTGGGTTCTGGGTTAAATTCTCAGCACGGTGACAATGTTCAAGTCCCTTCCCCCGTCTGCGTTTCAGTTTCCTCATCTATCTATCTAACGGGGTGCTGGCCCCTTCCCTAGAGAGTAGCTGGGTTAAACCAAGTCATGAATATGCAAGCATGTTTTGAATTGGTTATTAGCTATGCAAATGCTGCTTGTGTTACTCTGACTTGTACTGTCACTTCCTGACATCTTTTCAAATTAATTAATTAATGAAAATATTTACTAACTCTCTACCGCATTACAGGCACAGAGTGCCCTTGGGGACAGACAGTGTGCCTGCAAGTTCATCTTTCCCATCTCTATCAGACTTCTTAAAATGATGATGATTAACAACAACGACCAGGATACCGACACCTCCCACTCACTGCACGCCTGACAAGCTGACACGCATTATTTCACATAACCTTCAAAACATATGAGATACCATACTCATCTCCCTTGAATGTAATCTGAATGTTAATTATTTCACTGCCGGTTGCAGAGTAGTTTATCGTATGCAAAAGTGTTTTGTTCTCCGTTACTTCATTCAAATGCAACAACCTCACATAACCTCTATAAGGCAGGTGGCGCAGGTATTATCCCTGTTTACAGGCATAAAATGATAACCCGTGCAGAACCACATCACGTCAGCAATGAGACTGAGCCAAGTACTCAGCCCCCCCGCAGAGACCCCCGCACCTGGCCTAGTCCTGCCTCCTTCCAGGCAGACGTGCGAGGCTCGTCAAACAGTCAATCCCAGTCCCTGGTGAGCAGAGAGACCTGGGGTGGGCCAACAGGCAGAGAATGACCGAGGACCAGCAAGCATGCTCGCCACCATTAAGCAGCTGTGGGATCTGGTCCTCTTACCCATCCTGTGAGAGAGGCTCACTGCTCCCACTTACAGTGAGGGACCAGAGGCTCTGAGAGGTAAAGCCACGTGCTGGCCTGGAGCTGACATGCTAAAGAGCCGTCCTGACTGCACAGCCAGAGCCCTTCCCATTCCGTGCGCTGCCTCCCAAAGATCGTACCACCATCGGCACCGGCAGCATCACCATCACCATCACTCTGCTCCCTGCAGTTCAGGAAAATGAAAGGTAGAGAGGAAGAGGGGAGGCTTCCCGAGGCCTGGCTCCGAACACCCCTCGGTGCCACTGGGGGCCGCTCCCACCGCCTCATTCAGTCCCGCCTGCTGCCCGTCTGCGAGGAGCCTTTCCCTCCTTCAGCCCCACTAGCACCCAGCGTCACTTCAGAGCAGTTCCGTTTCTCAGAAAAAGGCAGCAGTGAAAGGATCTTGGCCAGATTTACTGGTGGTTTCTGCCAAGTGCTTTAATGTTCAGCAGGCCCATTTACAGCAAACTGCAGCGAAGGTGAAACAGCAGGCTGACAGATGTCAGAGCCGGCTAGGAGACCCCGGGCCTTCTTCAGCAGAGCTGGCCGGAGCCGGGGCCAGGGAAGGGAGGGGCAGCATGTGGAGGGGAGGAGGGATGGGGTCAGACGTGAATGACTGCAGGGAAAGAACCCACCATAGAATCATTTCCTCCTTACAGACCGGAGGCAAACCATTTTTATGATACAGTTTTGAAAAATATGACCTCAAGACATTCTGGAAATTTTTTTTAAAAAATTAAACACATAAAGTGTAAAATTAAAATTGTTTATAATCCCATTATCTGAAATAACCACCATGAACATTTAAGTGGATAAGCTGACAATCTTTTTATGTACATGAAACTCTTCATTATAAAAATAAAATCATAATACTGTTATGTAATTTACCTTTAACAAATAAATCCCCCCAAAAAGCACATCTGTAAAATGTTTTTATAATTGTTGCTATATGTAGATTCTAGTTAAGGAATGTAAAACAACTTATTTTTCCACTATTAGAAATTTAGACAGTTTCCAGTTTTCTGTAATTATACATAATCAATACTCACTTTGATAGATAAGATTTCTGAGAATTTATTTTAGACAAATTCCCAAGTCAGTGAGTTAGAAATGTATGGATTTTGGTATATACTGCCAAACTATCCTCTAGAAAAATTGTATGGATTTATACAAAGAATAACTTAATCTTTCCAATAGTATGTGGAAGTAAAAGCAACACTCCTAACAGAAGTAGCATTTTAAGCTCACATTAAAAATTCTAGGTTCAAATATTAGGGATTAGAAAAGGCCAAAAAAAATTAAATACACATACTCTAAAAACCCATGAGTGACTTAGGCACTAAGTACCAAGAAGCTTAAAACATGCATTCCCTTTGCGCTGTAATTCCACACTTGGAACTGTATCCCACGGAAATCATCTCAACAAAGATGTGTGTATAAAAATATTCACTGCAACCTTACTTAACAAAAACGTTTAAACAAACTAAATGTCCAACATCAGGGCTTACGAAAGTGAATTATGGTATGACCACAGACTGTTTTGCAACCATTAGAAATGTCTGTTTATAAAAAGATTTTTAAGACACAAGAAAATGCTAATGGTTTTAATGCCAAACAGAAAATAAAAGGCTGTATACAAATTGTACGTACAGTACATGTTCTCAATCATGTTTAAAACTATGTAGTTTGAAAAGGGGGAAAATTCCAAAATATTAAGAGCAGTTGTTCCTGCGATGTGGGATTAATGGGTGAATTTTTTCCCCATTTTCAAAAACTGTCTTCTGAACTCTCTCTGCATTTTCTACCATACTTTGATAATCAGGAACAAAGTAAGCAAATATATTTTTAAAACTGCTTGATAAAGCAACAATCAGTCCCTGCCTGTTTAACTTAAATAAAGGCACACACCAAAAACTGAATATCGGTGCCTTCTGTCAGGAAAAAAGGAACAAAATGAAGTGTATACAAAATAGTTTCGTATTTTCTTATCGAACTGTGAACCACATGACAGTAAAAAGTTCTTATCAATAATGGCAAGAACTAATATTTAAGTGATAATATCTTAGAAATAAAATCGTTGTGAAATAAATATATAGTAGGATCTTTTTTCTTGTAATATTACGTAAGTGCTTACAGAGATCATTTGAATGTTAATAATGGTCATCTCTTGGTGATGAAATCTCACTTCTTAATTAAAAAAATTTACATAAAACATGGATAGGTTTAGTATCAGAAAAAACAAAGTTACTTGTACTTTACAAAATGATGTACAATAACAAGCACTTAATAAAGTATCTAATCTGAAGAGGAAGATGAGAAGCCAGGTGCCAAGGACCGAAGGCTTCCAGCAAGGTCTGTGTCAAGCGGGTTTCACCAGGAGAGCTGGTTACCCATCATTCTCCTTTGCCAGGAGCACGGGCTCTGGTGCCTGAGGCAGATGCCCAGATTTGCTGAGTGAGGACTTACGACCAGGAAGCAACCAAGGGGCCGAGGATCAGCTGTAGAGATGAAAGGCCCGGGGAGATGGACAGGGAGCTGGCTCAGCGGGGGCCAGGCTTGGACTCTCCCAGGCCTGATCGGGGCTCAGGGAGGCCAGCAGGCCTCTAAACCTCTGTCAGCTGATGCAGGGAGAGAGGAGAGCCCGGGATGGCAAGCAGGGCACTTTGAGGGTCTGGATGTCCAGTAATGGTGCTTCTACAGCCCCAGGGCGACCCCCACGGCCAGCATGACAAACCCCTTGTTACAGAAGAAAAAGGCAGAGGGGCAGTGAAACTTGCCCAAGGCCACAGGACACCAACTACAGAACATTCGCTTATAAACGTGGGTGCCTTGCCACACCTTGTCTGCTTCTGCAGAATCTCCTAGGGAACTTTTTAAAAATACACATTCCCGGGAAGACCTACTAAATCAGAAAATTCAGGAGCAGGGCCTCAGAATCCATCTAAGATTCTCTGCTGAGTGACTGTCTGGCCTGGTCTGAGACTAGCTGACCCAGGAGAAGGGGAGCAGGGAGTCCACTCCTTCCCTCTTGGTCTGCATCCTGCTTCAAAGCTTACTAAACTAGCCGAGACCAGTAGATAGAGCCTGAAAGGTCCCGGGTTCGATTCCGGTCGGGGGCATGTACCTTGCTTGCAGGCACATCTCTACTGTGGGGCGTGCAGGAGGCGGCTGATCGATGTCTCTCTCTCATTGATGTTTCTGACTGTCTATCTCTCTCCCTTCCTCTCTGTAAAAAATCAATAAAATATATTAAAAAAAAAAAGCTTACTAAACTAGTGCTTTTACTGTGGACAAGGTGGCTTTGGGTGAGCACTTTACAGTCCACTCAACATTATAAATTCTGTCTCCTAAATACTGGCAAGTTCATCTTCCTACCTTAATTCCACTTGTACCACCCAGGTCAGGCCACTGTCATTTCCTGGTTGGATTTCTTTCTTCCTTTCTTTCTTTCTTTCTTTCTTTCTTTCTTTCTTTCTTTCTTTCTTTTTTAAATATATTTTTATTGATTTCAGGGAGGAAGGAAGAGGGATAGAAAAATAGAGACGTTAATGACGAGAGAGAATCATTGATTGGCTGCCCCCTGTACGCTTACTGGGGACTGACCGGAATGGAATCTGGGACCTTTCAGTACGCAGGCCCGATGCTCTATCCACTGACCCAAACCAGCTAGGGCAGATTTCCCTTCCTTCCTTCCTTCCTTCCTTCCTTCCTTCCTTTACCTTTATGACTGAAAGTATTATATATGACCGCTTTTTTTCCAGTGACAGGTGTAAGTGCCACCACTGGGCACACCAAGAACACTATTAAGTCCTCACTTCTCGGCATCCAAACCACCAAACTGGGACAGGAAAGCAATAATGTATACAGGCTCTATAGTCAGTCTACCTGTCTTTGGATCCCATTTCTACCTTTCACCAGCAGTATGACTTCGGGCAAATCATTCAGCTTCCTTGGACCTGTTTCCCTGCTGCCTCCCCCTCACAGCTTTGTAGTGACGAGGATAAATGAAGTGATGGTTAGTATATGGCAGAGCCTGGCACACAGTGAAAGGTCAGCAGCTCTCCTCCTCCTCCTCCCTATTCACAGGGCCCAGCACAGGGTGAGGCCCAGGACAGAGACCAGGTGACCAGCAGAAGCTAATGTGGTGGAACGCACCCTGGCTCCTAAAGCTTCTGCCCAGTGGCGATGCCCATAATTTCACATCAATGAGGGACCAGGATGCTGTATCTTATCTTCATTTTCCTCACTTTAGACATAAACAAGTGATTGCGTGGGTCAGGTACAGAGGCATCACACCTGCTGGGAACAGTACCTGCTTTTCTATGAGTCGAATGGTGTCCTCCGAGGTCTTGTCCTTTGATTTCTTCAGCTTATTCATTGCGTTGGTACGAACCTTCCGTAAAGAGTCTTTGGCCTTGTTGGTGTTCTGTTTGGCAAGTTTGGCCAGCATCTCCCTGTGCTCCCTGGTTACTCTGGGAAAAGAGGAAAATTTAACATCACACTGTTAAATTAGCTCAACAGTTTGCAACCTGACTCCCTGATGGTGGATGAGCTTCACATTCCTGACACACGCCCATGGGGATGCTCAGGGCCAGGTAAGGTAGCTGAGAAGAGCCAGTCAGAGATCTGCTTAAACGCATGAGCCAAGGAGTCCAGGAATATGAGGGGCAAATCCTAGCCATGCCACCTACAAGAAGTGAAGGACTTGCTCTCCTCAGCGTTCACGTCTTTATACCAGGACTTTGTGCCTGTCTCGGGCATGGTGTGAAGATCACATGAGAGGATGCCTGTACAGTGTTTGCCACTGACCCAGGCACATTTTAACTGCTCAACTGAAGGAAGCAACAGTTGGCTATAACTCCATCCCCTTCTCTCCACTAAAGAAAGCGATGCAAATGAGTAATGATACTATATGATACTACAGAAACAGCATCATGTCTAAATCTCTAATTCACCCAAAACAAATGAGTAGCAACCTGCAAAATCCACACTATTATGACTTGTGAGTCACCTCAAAACTGACCGAGAAACAACACAAGTCCCAGCGTAACATGTGAAAACCAATGGACCGGTTAACTTCCATAAGGACCCAGGAGAGCGTCTGGCATGCTGTAAATGCTAATGTTAGTTATTTTTACTGCTAACATCTCATAATAATAACAACAATGAGCACATGGAGAGCCTCCTGTAAACCACCAGGACAGGCACTTCATATGCTGATCCTTTATGAGGCCATTATTATTAATCCTGTTATATTAATCATCACAACATCCTATCAGCAGAGTAAGCCATCATGTTTGTCCTGCCTTCATTTCTATGTCATGTACCTATCAAAACCAGTGCTGGGCACTGCTGGTAAGGAGCTTAGCTGGGAGAGAGGTCAATAGTGAGAAATTGACAACATAGTGTGGGAAGGCTGTGGACCGGATCATGGGAAATCATCAGGTTGGCACGCACAAAAGCTAATTTAAAAATTTCTGTCCTAGTTAAAGGAAGACTTTCCTAGAGAAATCATATATTAATGTGGTGGTCGTGAGGTCTTCACTAGCATTCTGGTCCCTCCTCCTTGCATTTCCCCAGTCACTCAGTGTGGCTGTACAACTTGCTTTGGCCAATGAAATGTGAGCGAAAGTATGGGCATCGCCACAGGGCAGCAGCTTTAAGAGTCAGGGTATGTTCCACATTAGCTTCTGCAGGCCACAATATACCTGGCATATGAATATCTATCAGCTTAGTTCCCAGAGTGGCTGTGATGAAGAGTGCCCATCATACAGCATGAGCAACACATACATTTCTGTGTGTAAGCCATGGAGAGCTGGAGGTTGCTTGTTACTACAGCATAGCCCATCCTGTTCTGACTAACATACCACACCAGGATCTGAAGGATGAGAACAAGTTGCCAGCACTAGCATGGCAAAGGGAGACTTCCGGGAGGAAGAAAGAGCAGGTAGGCAGGCTCCGAGCTGCAGAGAGCAAGTTTCATTTGAGGAACTGACTGGAGTGCAGATAACAAAGGAGAGCGACAAGAAAAGAGACCAGGAATTCCGATCATGGAGGGCCTTTAAGACCATAAACTCCATTTTACAGATTAAAAAATGAGGCTCAAAGGAATGTTAAATATTTTTACACAAAATCAAACCCAGTCTGTCCCGTCTCAAAAGTCAATGGTCTTTAGTATGACAAAATACCTCTGCCCCCTGGGTCCTGAAGTGGACATCCGTGGCATATGGTTCCTGACCCTCAAATCAATGCAGTTCTTGCCCAGTAAGGACAATCCCAAGTTCTGGATACATGCTCCGTGGCAAACAGTGGCAAGCACGTGTTAAAAGATTTAGTGGCATCCACCTGATATTTCTTCCCTGATGGGGTGAGAAAAAAACTGAAAAATGTTTGAGAAAGATATACTACAGACAAAGTAGACAGCTGTGTTACAAAGAAATCCTTCTGGATTCAGCTAATTGAAGGTGTTCTCAAAATAAAAATGATCCTGATTTCTGCCATTATTAAGGCCCTCTAGGCTGGGTGAGTACTTTAAGTATATTACCTTACCAATCCTCACAGCTCTTTGAACCAGATTCTCATACCCCCATCCCGCCCAGATTTCGTGTAAGATACATATTTAACATTCCTTTGGGCCTCATTTTTTAATCTGTAAAACGGGGTTCATGATCTTACAAGGCCCTCCTTGATAGGAATTTCTGGTCTCTTTTCTTGATGCTCTTTTGTCCAGAGGAAATGGAGGTGCAGAGGTTGAATGACTTGCTGGTAGGCTTGAGTGACAGAACGGGGATTCAAACCCAGATATGCCTGGCCCGTATTCTTTCCACTGCTCCGTGCTGCCCGCCTTGTACTCTATTTCACATAAATTCGGCATTGCTGCCACAACTCTGCTCGCCGGCAGAAAGCTTTTCAAAGCCAGTAATTTGAAGCTTGGGACTGAAAAGGACAAAACCACCATGTCAGGAGTTTAGGGATTTGGATCAGATCTTGTTACTTTTATGGTTTTTAATTCATTGAACAAAAATCATGACATGTTTAGGTCTCTTTTTTGTTCTGCCAAAGCATATGTTGGTATAAGGAAGGAACAGGAAAATTAAAACTTGATCCACTGATTCAAAAAACTTAATCCTGCTGAAATACTAGGAGGGCAGAAAGTAAATGAATCTAAGTCGGTAAGAAACCTCGCAAACTTCCCTAACAAGAAGTATTTCAATCTTATATTTCATATATAATTTGAAATAGATACCCTACTGTTTAGAAAATCTTTAATAAAAAAAAAATTATCTCATCAACTTCCTCTTCACTACAATGTTTTACTTATATTTTACATGAAGGGGAAAATACCATACACTTAAAAATATATACATTGGGGCTCAGAAAATCTTAAGGGCAAAAGGAATATAAAGAAAACAAAAATCACAATATATGTAACTTAGCCTTAATAAGTGGCTTTACTTATTAATGTAAATGTAACATTACCACACTGTTAACACCAGATAGTTTCCACACATAATAGTATCCAGTTATTGACACAAAAATAAAGAGGCAATAATCTAAGGGAATGGAGAAGGGAGCCCAGTGAGGAGGGGGAAAAGGGAAGGAAGAAGAGGGGGCACGCCAGGGGCAGGGCTGAGCTTGGGGTGTTGAGCTGGAAGGTATCTAAAATATAAGGTCAGAAGAGGGTGATGGCAAGGCAGTGGCTCTGAAGTCAGACTGACCTGTTTCTCTCCTGTTATCTATCACCCAGAAGCTACTCACTTCTCTCCGAGCCCCAGTTTCCTCATTTCTAAGGTGGAAATCTTAAAAACACCTCAATATCTTACGGTGACAGGGAGAGCAATCACATTTAAATACCAATAAAGAAAGCAGCATATAGAGGTAGCCTTGAGTAAATGACAGCGTTTATGAATGTTTTAATCAAACACACGGAATTACTTTCTCATGAAACGAGGGCACATCTGTTTTGGAAAGGAAACATACTATATTATGGAAATATTTTAATGCCTTTCCAAACCAGTGGTTAATATATCCGATCGTCTCCATCTCGCATCCGTGGGTTCTGTGAGTTCACCCTGGTTTGTATTCCAGGCTCCTGAACCCGGCCAGTTCGTCTAAGCAGCCTCTCTGCGCCTGGCGGGCGCCGGTTCAAGCACGGGTGGAGGCCCCCGTGCTCCGTGCCAGCCCCTGGGCCGGGCTGAGGAGCCCCAGAGTGGAGGCTCAGCACAGTGGTGGGGACAACCGTCAACCTGAGAAAGAGGATGGCTGCTGCCGGGTCAGGGGGACGGACCTTCTGTGGAGGAAACCTGCGTACTGTCTGGAGATTCAGAGTAATCTGTCAGCTGCAGAGGAAAGGAGAGGGCATTTCAGGCAGGAGCACAGGGAGAAATATAATGGCAGGAGGGCATGAGACTTAAAATGGTGCAACTGGAGTCGAATTTGTTCTGGAGGCCCAGAGCTTTAAATTCTTTAGCCATAAAACTCTGGTTTCAAAGAAAGTCACAGCATATAGAACAGATAGAAAGAGGCTATTCCAGTTACTGAGGGGAAAGGCACCAGGGGAGGGTGTGGCCTAAGAAGCTTAGCTCTACCCTGACTGCCCAGCACTTACTGGCTGACTAACCTTAAGCAAGCTATTTAAACTCTGAGATGTTTAAAAATATTTTGATAAATATCTTTTATTTTTTTTAGAGAGAGAGGAAGGGAAAGGGACAGGGATATTACATCAATGTGAAAGTGAAACATCAATTGGCTGCCTCCTGCATGCCCTCTACTGGGGATCGAGCCCACAACCTAGGCATGTGCCCTGACCAGGAAACGGACCGGAAATCTTTCGGTGCAATGGGATGATGCCCAACCAATGGAGCCATACCAGCCAGCGCTAAGCTCTCTGAATCTGATCATCTCACCTGGATATAGAAATTGAAAACAAACAAAAAACAAACCTACCTTTCAGAGTTATTGTGAGAATTCGATGAAATAATACATGGAACGTATACACAGTAAGGTTGGGGGAGAATAAACAGTCAGAAAATGTAAGCTGCTTTTGTTGCAACTGTTGTTTATGTTTTGGCAACCACTGAGGCATCTTCAAATAATGAAGAGTTTACTCATGAAAGTTTCTATCAACAGAGAAAGGGTAAGGGCAAATAATCTACGCTTCAATAAGATGACTTTCTGAGATCTGACTAGTAATTTAACATCTCATGCACATTTTAAAATACAAATGCTCCCGGCATATAGCCCTGAAATTTTCTTTCTTCAGCATTCATTCATTCCGTTTACAGTATCATTCTATAGCTATTTACTGGGCACCTATCACGTGCCAGCCACTGTGTCAGACACTAAGGACATAGCATCAAACACACTTGTGTTTAGCCTTAGCCGGTTTGGCTCAGTGGATAGAGCGTGGACTGAAGGGTCCCAGTTCCATTCCGGTAAAGGGCATGTACCTGGCTTGCAGGCACCATCCCGGTCAAGGCAACCAACTTGATGTGTCTCTCTCACATCGATGTTTTCTCTCTGTCTCTCCCCTTCTCTTCCACTCTCTCTAAAAAATCAATGGAAAAACATCCTCAGGTGAGGATTAACAGCAGCAACAGCAATAACAAAAATAACTGAATTTACCGTCTGGCAAAGAACACCATCATTAAACAAACACACGCACTGTCAATCAATATGTTGCAGCCTTAATAAGTACAATAAAGACAGAGACTTCAATGAAAATAATTAGCAGTGAAAGGCAGTTTGACCAAGATCTCCTAGGAACTACGTGCGGTGATAACTAAGCTAAGCGATATTTAAGTAGAGGAAGAGCGGCAGCGCTAAGGAAGATCATTCCCGCCAGACAGAATGGCCTCCTTCAAGCAGGGGCACTTTTCCAAATGAGGAGGATGCTCTTCAGACATTAAGAAAAGGCAGTGCGGCCGCAGTGTGGCAAGCAGAGAGGAGAAAGATGGCTGAAGGGAGGAGGGTGGAGAGGATGGCAAGGGCAGGGCGACATACACAGGCCGGGCAATGTTTTAATGAGTCTGTGCAGAACCCCGGATGCACCATGTGGTACAGACATACAGAGGAATAGTATTCAGCCTTAAAAAGGAAGTTCTGGTGCATGCTACAACATGGATGCATCTTGAAAACTTTGTTCTCAGTGAAAGAAGCCAGACACACAAGAACACATCTTATATGATTCCATTTATATGAGGCACCTGCAATTACCCGGGGCCTGGGGTATCAGGCAAGGGGAAATTGTTGTTTAATGGATACAGTTTCAGTTTTGCAAGATGAAAAGGGCACAACCATGTGAATGCACTTCATTCCACTGAACAGCACATTTAAAAGTGATTAAAATGGCCCTGGCTGGTTTTGCTCAGTGGATAGAGCATCAGCCTGTGGACTGAAGGGTCTCGGGTTCAGTTCCAGTCAAGGATACAGGCCCAGGATTCCGGCTCAATGCCCAGTAGGGGGCATGCAGGAGGTAGCCAATCAATGATTCCCTCTCATCATTCATGTTTTTCTCTCCCTCTCCTTTTCTCTCTGAAATCAATAAAAAAAATTTTTTTAAATTACTAAAACAGCCAATTTTTATTGTATATCTTACCACAGTAAAAAAAAAAAAAAAGTGGGCAGGAGGGAAGAGTCTTAGCAGACTGTTGCTAAGAACAACACAGAATACCGTAACTGTCAGGAAACACGAGGTTTGTATTTTGTGTGGACGGCACCATACACACCAGATCCAAGCCTGTGGCTAACGCCTGCAGAGCAGCCTCCAGGCGAGCAGCGGGGAGCTCGGCACACGCCCCGTAGGAGCCTGGCTGGGTTGGGTGATGGAGGCAGAAGGCTTTTCCGCTCCGGTCAGAGGGCCTCCTAGCACCAGGCAGGGGTCTGGCTGAGCTGGCAAGGTCACACTTTGTTTGTACAAACTCCTCCAGCAGGTCTTCCAGTAACATCCTGGATGGGGGCCTTCCTGCGAAATTCCTTGAGCGTGTTCCCACAAACAATGAGCTGGGGGCATGCCCGCTGCTACTCACACAGCAGAGCGGCGCACCGGCTGAAAGATGCTTCCTCCGGTTTCAAGGAGGACGGGGCACCCGTCCACAGCCACTGGCCAGGTGTGTACCAGAGGAAGCTGTGCTCAGCTCGGGCAATCACAGTTCAAACCTGTTAGACTCTGACAGCACTTGACTTCAAAGGGTCTTTGGTCGGTTAGGGGTGAGTTTACAGGGTAGAAAGGACATGCGCTAAAGCCAGGAAGACCCGGAGTCCTAGTTCTGCCACTTCCAGCTTCAGAACTGTAAGCGTGCTTCCACCTTCTCCGGACCCTCTTTCCTCACGTGCAAAATGGGAGTCAGAATGTTTCTAAGAATGCGGAAGCAAGATTATGAGAAATAACGGTGCATAGGGGCTACAGAAACCCCCAATTCATGGTGGCTGCCTTCTTATTTTCATGCAGAATCTCCAGGACTTGGGAGTAGAGGATATGAGTGGTGAGGGAGAGAATGATCAAGGGGTTTTAGTCGCTTGGCGCTTGGGCCATTGAGTGGGTGGTGAGCAGAGAGAGAAGAATGGGAACCCAAGAGGCAGCGGGCAGCTGGGCAAGGGAGACTCAAGTTCTGCTCCAGCAGCTGAGGGTGACAGGCAGAGGGAGAAGGAAGCATCAAACACGTCTCTGACAGCTGGTGGAGAGAAACCCTGCCACCTCCTCCCTGGTCTTCAGGGAGACCCCGCCCCCACCCCACCCCGCTGCCAGGAGCATCAGCCTGCCATCAGCAGACACACACGCCTTGCTTCACTGCTGGTCGGTGGGCACTGGCCTGAAGGAAATGTTTTTGTTTGTGCAGCCCAGCCAGACTTCCTATGTTTCTAGTATACAGTCCCCTCTCCTCGCTCCCACCCTCCTTTGACTCACAGGCCTGTCTTACGTGCCCTAATGTCTCAGAAAGACAGTTAGTGTCCTTTTTGCCCAAAGGCAGTCATGCATGTACTCTGAAAGGACTCCTCCCACAGCAGAAACTTCAGTTCTCTCTGGGGCCACACATGACCACCTGCTTTCAAAGGACTGTCCTGTGACCGAGGCCTAAGCCAGACATACCATCCTGAAACAGTCCCTTGTGCGGGGGAAAAAGAAAGGTTGAGCTCCGAACTCTCAGCTGAGTGACCTTGATTAAGTCACTCATCTCCAAGTCCAAAAATATGTGAAAGCAACTCTTGTCTCAGCTCGAAAGAACAGGAAAAAGAACACGGATTTGGGGACCACGGCCGATATGATTTCCAATCCCAGCTCTGCCACTTACAGAATAAATTAGTAACTTTTCCTCTCTGAACCTCAAAGAAGGATGTCCAGAAAAGCGTTCAGGAGAACTGTCTCTGAAGTAAGCCAGACTGCTGAGATTCGAGGCCCAGATCTATAATTTCTTAGCTGTACGGTCCTAGGTAATTTTACCTCTTTGCCTTGGTTTTACCATCTGTCAAATGTGTACAATACCATTCACTTAGTGGGACTGTTATAAATATCATGTTACTAAATGTGCTAGCATATGATGATGTGCTCAGTCAACATTACATGCTTTTATTTCCTCCAATTGTCAAATGGGGGGATGGTAAATGCTACTTTTCTTCCACTGTTAATGTAGGAACAAATGAGAAAGGTTGCAGAACTTTGCATCTGTAGGTACTGACTGTTCTACAGCTGTTAATCATATCAGTAATAAAAATATTAGTGATGTCGCCGAAACCGGTTTGGCTCAGTGGATAGAGCGTCGGCCTGCAGACTGAAAGGTCCCAGGTTTGATTCCGGTCAAGGGCATGTATCCTGGTTGGGGGCACATCCCCAGTGGGGTGGGGCGTGCAGGAGGCGGCTGATCGATGTCTCTCTCTCATCGATGTTTCTAACTCTCTATCCCTCTCCCTTTCTCTCTGTAAAAAATCAATAAAATATAAAAAAATAAATATTAGTGATGTGTCCTACTGAGAGAGAGGACAGCATGGCGGCCACGAGCCCAGGCTCTGAAAAGCCTGCCTATTCTTCCACTTAGTAACTGTGTGACACTAGGCACAGAGAACTCCATTCCCCTGTGGCTCGGTTTCTTCGCCTGGAATAGGGGTAATAACACACCTACCTCAACAGCACCTGGAACAGCAGTGGGCACATAGTGAGTGCTAATATTCATGGACTCCGTCAACATTGGTTGGAGACTTTCTATGTGCCAGGGCCTGCTCCAGGGGCGAGGGTGGCAGCTTATATATATGAGCAACAGCTTCTGCTTATATGTACACGAACAAGGGACAAAAGTCCCTCCTATTCACATTTGAGTGAAGGAGGCAGAGAGAGAGAAAATAAATATACAAAGTGGCACAGAAGTGCTGTGAAGAAAAGAAAGCAAGACAGGGAGATCAGGAGGAATCTCATCCCAGTAAGGGTCCACTTATATCTGCCTAGATCCCTGACCCCCATGTCATCTGCTCCCCTCCAATAGTTAACACTGGCAGAGGTCCTTCCACGTGCCAGGCTCGGAGCTGAAGCGCTCTGCATGCATTAGCTCAGCGAGTCTTCGCAGTGCCTCCATGACATCAGTGGTATCAGCACCTGGACTTTACAGGTTAGAAGAGGGAGGCTCAGACAGATGAAGTAACCCGCCCAAGGCCACACATGTTCCCAGGAGACCTGGTAGCTGAGCCCAATGCAGTGTGACTCTTGAATTCCAGATTTCCTTTGTTGGGGCCAGACCAGTCTCAGCACTAATCTTACTAGTGGTAGCAACAAGAATGGCAGTGCTCTAGCATTAAGTTCTGCTTAGATGTATAGGTTGTTACTACTCTCCCAGCTCCCCTACAAGTCCAAGTGCAGTGGTAGAAAGAGAATCCATAGAAACGGCAATGAACTAGTGACCTGACCCACAGCTGCCAACTGCCAGGTTCTGCAAACAGGTGCAGGACACACAGAGTGGAGAACAGAGGAGGAGTGGATGTGGGCAAGCCAGTCTTTTGGGGTGTAGCTTCTGCAGAGGTGTTGGTGGCAACTTTCTCCTCAGTCTATGCTCTCCTCTTGATTTCGGATGGAATGTTCTTGTGTGAAAAAAAAACACACAAAAAAACAGAACATCTGTCCTGGGAGGGAGCCCCCAATTTATACACTTGGGACCTGAAATAATAAGAGGTGCTTCTAAAAAGCCACAGGCCAGGTCGGAAGCAAGAAGAGGAGAAGGCAGGCATCCGAAAGCCCGGAAGGCTCTGGAACACACTGAGCAGAATGAATGGCCCTGAGAAAGCAGGGGTGGCAAGCAGGCGGTGGAAATGAATGAGCTGGAAAGGCAGCTGCAATTGCTCAAGTGCAGTTTGTGGCTGCCCAGCCCGAATTAAATTATTAGGCATTCTCTGATTTCTCTTTTCCCGTCAAGATGGCTAAAGGTCTGTGTGTCAGGGGAGTGTTACAAGAAAAGGGAATATTTCCTGGACTGTGCATGTTATACACAAGGCCCCTAGCACAAGATCCACTAGGCCAGTGGTCGGCAAACTCAGTCAACAGAGCCAAATACCAACAGTACAAGGATTTAAATTTCTTTGGAGAGCCCAATTTTTTAAATTTCTTCTAACGCCACTTCTTCAAAATAGACTCGCCCAGGCCGTGGTATTTTGTGGAAGAGCCACACTCAAGGGGCCAAAGAGCTGCATGTGGCTCGTGAGCCGCAGTTTGCCGACCATTGCACTATGCGATACGGCAGCTAGCCAAGGAGGCCACAGAGCCGGAAAAAGATAGATTCCTGGTCAATATCCCGAGGAGCAATGTGATAACGTGGCAAGAACGGGGGCTTCAGAAACAGACAGATTTGATTTGAATAATAACTCCTCCAATTACTAATCTGTGACCTTGACCAATTACTTAAACTAATCCCCAGTTTCCTCATCTGTATTATACCCGCCTCAAAGGGAATTAATTCCTCTGCAACACAAACAATGAGAATACCATGAAAAGGTGTACACTAGACATATTATGCAAAAGAGCAGATTGTGGTACTGAGATATTTAATTCTATTTATGTAAATTATATGTTATATATTGATTTTTTTTGTTTTGTTTTAATCTGGAAGGATAGATACTAAACCTACCAATAGTTACTTCTGGGAAGAATACTTGGGGAAGAGTGCAAAGTTTTATTTTTCTGTAGGATTTGAATTTTTGCAGGTCTCTGATCAGTCAAATGGGCACAAGACCAGTCTCCTGACATCACAGTACTGTGAGAATTTGGGGAGAAACTGTAAAGCTCTCCAAGCACTAAGACGTTAGTGTAGCTGGTTAATAAACAGCATCCAACATTTGATTACAAAGATTTCAGTGAATCTTGACGAAAGGGGATGTTCAAATAACCTATCCAGTTGACTGACTTCTCTAAGGGAAAGAACGCCAGCCGGGGAAGAAAACGAAAGCTAGACACATTGTCAGTGGGCACGGACATAACCTAAGATTGAGGCTTGCTGCTCTTTGGTTGAGAGCCAGGAGAAACGCTTGCACCCGGCCACACGCAGCTGCATCCCCAGGGCTGGGAAGAGGACCGAGTGCCAAGGACCACTTTGGGCCCTAAGTCTGAACTCTGATTGATTTAGGATTATCTTCCACATACTTCCCCAAAGGATCCGAGGCAGATTACAGTGAGAGTCACATACTCAGTCAACTAATTTTAAATGAGAAGATAAGAATGGAAGGGGTGTAATGAGGGAGAAGCACTAACCGAGATCTGCTGCAACTAAAAATAAAACTTAGCTCTGGGCATCCAGAATTAAGGCCAAAAAGCAAACGTTCGGGCTGTCATTAGGCAGAGGAGGAACCATGATCAATCAGGAAAGGCAAATTTTCCTAGAACATGTTGTCATCAGAAACTGATCCCAGGAAATTATGCTTCTGATTCCCTTCCACCTCCCCGAACTCCTGACATCAGCTTTGGGGTGTTAGTTTCCTCCCTACAGCTTTGCCAACTTCCAGCTCTGTGACCCAGAGTCAATGCCTCACCTCTCAGAACCTTAAGTTTCCTCTTCCTTAAGAGGGAATGATGATCCTACTTTTATATGAAAGGGAATGAAAGAACATTTGCTCCATTAACTGGGTGCTTGCTACACATTAAAATCATTATCTCAAAAAACAACACATCATCTCACTGAAATCTCCCAATAACCATATAAGTCAAGACCTTATATGTATTTTACAGATAAATTCTCTGAGATTCAGAGATGGGAGAGAGTTGCCGTTATCACACAGTTAAAAAGACAAGCCAGAACTCAATCTCATGCTTCTGTGATACCAACACAGATTTAACTGTACTTTTCCACTTTCCCTGTATATGTGATACACAGTTCCTAACGCATAGTAGGTACTCAACCTTTTAGTTTCCTTCTTCACTCCTTCCTTTTCTCCTAAAGTATGTGTATACACAGGATAGGGGGAAAAGTAGGTTTACAGTTTTTCCTACGGAAAATAATACAATAATAGATAATAATATAAAAATAAACTTTGTTTCGTATACTCACAACTGTAAACCTACTTTTGCTCCAACCTCTGTGTATATATCTAAAATTCAAAGTATACTAAAATAATAATAAAATTATATTTATATAGCTTCTTTCCTCTAAGGAGATTATACTACTTAGTCTATTTTCTCCACTAATCCCATCAAATCTCTACCTATCATTATTACTTTACTTATTTTACAAATAAGGCACTCGAAAGCAGCAAGCTGCTAGGGTGACAGGCCCAGAATCAAATGGAAGTCACTGCCAAAACCAAATATAAACCTTGGTCCTTTTTTCATCTAAATCAACCTTTATCCTCTCGTATGACGCAGCCTCCATAATAAAGAACAGATCATTCATTTTTTATCTGGAAAACTACCAAGCGTACAATTCAGTAAGGGGCCTTATGACCTTACCACCTTGTCAAAGGGAAGAAAGTATATAAAAAATGAGGTTTGCAGGAGCAGACGGTTTTGGTCCGTCAACTTTCTCTTGGATTACGCCCATTAGTTAACATAAAATAACGTAAAATATAATGTAACAGAGCCCCATGTCTTTGGAAATTCAAGTTAAACTCACTGATCCTTCAAACTAATATACACTGCACCAAGAGTGATCGCTAAGTCCTGTTAAGTCCTGTGGGGCTGCAGAGGTGCGCATTACGTGAACTAGATCTTTGAAAGGAAAACATGAAGGGGGAACTGAAGCCAGCAATGAGCATTCGGCAGCATAAGTTCATAGCGGGGCAGAATTTTGGAGCTCCGAGAGGGGTCTGGCAGACCCCTGAGAGCAGCCCCTTCGTCTAGTGTAGGAGCAAACTGAGGCTCAGGAAGGTTAAGTGACTCTTCCAAGATTTCACAGACAGGAGAGCAAGAACTAAAAAATAAACCTGCTGACTACTATCCATTCCACTTGCAAATCTCGCTTCTAATGTCCATGAGTACACTTATCATGTTCCAGAATTACACATCTATTCTGAGAATACGGGAGAAAGAGCCGGCACACTGATAACAGAAAAACTTGGGGTTCAAATCCTGACCACCACTTACTGACCAGGTGATCTGGGGCAAGTCCCTTTCCCTTAATTTAAGTGTTTTCATCTATAAACTGTAGATAATAATAGTACACTCCACAAGTAAGCTGCAGGTAATATAAAGAAAGGACCTAGCATAGTCTGTGAGCTCATGAAGGCAAACATTAGGTCTACCCGTTCCCAGCATTCAACACCAAGCCTGACACATGACCCAGTAGTAGAAAACTGGCTGAGCAAACCAATGAATTAACCAAATAGGTCCTGAACTTGAACCCAAGTCTACATTGTTACTTAAATACTAAGCTATATCACTTCCAATTCATTTGATTTCAAGGCAGAGTGTTAATTCTTACCGAGTACCGAGAACACAATGAAATAAGATTGCCATTTTCTGGTCATAAAGCAGCAAAAGGTTCGGTGGAGAAAGTTCCTGGACTCTCAGTTTGGGGATTAATTCTTGTTGCTAACCTGGGTGCATCTTGAGGCTTTGGAACGAACTAAACCCGGTTTAGATCCCAGCTACATCATTAGCAGTGTGACCGCTCTGAGCTTAACTTTCCATACCTGGGGGAAAAAACGTACCTGGAGCGGATGGTATGACAACGAGGCAACGTGTAAGAGAATACAGGGTAATTCGTGGCACAGAAAGACACTCAACTAGTGTTACACTCCTCTCCCCTTCTAGTTATTTGAAAGCTTCATTCATTCATTTCACCTAGGTCTCCACTCAAATGCCACTTCCTTCCTGCACCTCCTGATCCACAATAAACCCCCCAATTCCCTCTAACCCCTTATCCTGCTTGCTTTTTCTCTGTATGACAGTCCTTACCATCACTTGATATTACAGTTTGTATTTCTTTGTTTTCTGTTTACTATGCTTACTCACCTATAAGGACAGAGGCTTTTTGTTGTTTGTTTTCTTTACTGCTTTACCTGGACAGCCAGGAAAGTACTTGGCATGTAGTTAGTGCTTGAAATGAATTAATTTAATGCACTGTGTAGGAATAGGGACTTAAAGATAATTAAGAAATTATGCCCTAGCCGGTGTGCTCAATGGTTAGAGTGCCAGCCTGTGCACTGGATGATTGTAAGTCGATTTCTGATCAAGGGCACGTATCTGAGTTGCAGGTCTAATCCTGCTCCTCCCCTTCCCCCCAACTCCCATTGGGTTGCTTATGAGAGGCAACCAATAGATGTGTCTCTGTCACATTGATGTTTCTCTCTTTCTCTCTCTCTCTCCCGCCCCATCCTTTCACTCTTTCTAGGATTAATGGAAAAATATATCTTCACTCCTCAGGTGAGGATTAAAAAAAAAAAGACTAAGAAATGAGATTACGGAGGAGAAACTAATTCTGTCTGCTATGGAATCTGAGCAGGCAGAAGATCCATATCTCACCTGGATTACAGCAGCTGCCTCCCCACTGTTCTTGTGTCTACTCTGTTCCCCTACATCACATTTGTTGATCAACAGCCAGAGAGATCCCCACAAGTCAGCATCAGATCGATCAGGCCACTCCCCTGCTTAAATCTCTCCAATGTCTTTCCATTACAATGAGAATAAGGCCTCAACTCCTTCTGTGACCTGATCATCAGCCTCTGCTCGCTACTCCCTTTCCTAACACTCTCCTCCCTCTCTGAGTTCCGCACACACTGGCTTTCTCTTTCTTAAACATGTCAAGATCTTATCATTTTTTTTTCTTTTTTTAAATTTAAAAATAAACATACAATAGACACCCCTTGTATCCCCCTTTACCTGCAGGGGACATATTCCAAAACCCCCAGTGGATGCCTGTGCATCGTACTAAACCTTATACATACTTTGTTTTTTCATAAACTTACATATTGATGATAGAATTTAATTTATAAATCAGGCACCGTAAGGGATTAAAACATTAACTAATATAAAATAGAACTATTATAATAAAGTTATGTAAATGTGGTTTCTCAAAATATTTTAGCATACTGTACTCACCCTTCTTTACATTTTCATGGATAGATGATTTGTGCTTACTACCAGAGATCTTAGCAACCTTAGCATCCAACTTTTTTCTTTATTGAGATCTTTCACCTTTTCAGTCAAAGGAGAACGTTACAGCTTCTCTTCGGCGTGTCCAAATTGCCAGCATCACTACTCTTGCACTTTGGGGCCATTATTAAGAAAGATGACTTGAACACAAGACTTCAATACCACAAGTGGTCGATCTGATAACCCACACCGCCACTAAGTAATTAGTGGGGGTTTAGCATACACAGTGTTGATATGCTGGGCAAAGGATGATTCATATCCAAGGTGGGATGGAGCAGGATGGCTTACGATTGCATCACACTATTCAGAATGGCACACAATTTAAAACGTATGAATTCTTTATTTCTGGTATTTTCCATGTAATATTTTGGGGCTACAGCTAACCACAGGTAGAAACGGCTGAAAGTAAAACCACAGATAAGGGGGATTGCTATATATTTTTTTCATTTAATAACCTAAGTTCTATATGTGTATATAATTAACAATATCCTATTCTTATGCCTAAAATTGTTCAACAAGCATGAATTAAAGTAAAAATAACTCTTCAAGGAACATGGATTCAGGAGTATAAGTATCAAGGTATTTTCTGACGTGGGCTTTGTGCTGGCAGTTCCCACTCCTGGAGACTGACTCTTCCTCGTCAGTCAGCTCTCAGCAAATGCTATTTCTTTAAAAAGGTCTCCCAGGCTAACATTGTCCCTGCCACCATCACCCTCAGCAAGTCACTCCCTACTCGGTCTCCCTGCCTTTTCTTTCCTCATCTCATTATCTGCAATGCCTTTATCTGCTTATGTGTCCCATCTCCCCCACCAGAGTGTAAAGTACACGAGGTCAAGGACTTTATCAGGTTGACTGCTGCACCTCCAGCCCTCATACACAGTAGGCACTCCATAAATGTTTCTGAATCAGTAAAACTGGACCTTAAAAGATGTTGGCATTTGCCAGGAGGAGAAGTACAGGTAGAGAAGTACTGTTATGCTATCAGCCTAACAGTATCACGGGTGTTGGCTTCCCCAAGAAACCAACATCAAAATATGTCAATTTCAGCCAAACTTACTTGGGAATGGGTACCCGAATTACCGTCCCTTCCACTTCTGGGTTCAGATTCATTCCACTTTCTCTTATAGCCTTGATAGCTGCAGCTGTACACTGAAAACCAGATCAAAAGGTAAACAGAATTAGTAAATAATTATTACCAGATGCAAGCCCTCTGTCGATAACTGGCAACCCATCTTGGCAGAACATGGAAACATTTAGTTCTGTTACCAGTAAGATCAGGAAGTTACATTGGTGTAGAGTGCTTTGATCAAGCAGAATAGCAAACTATGTCCACTCCTGGTACCAGTGTACTGCGGGAGGAAAAAAGCAAAGAGAAGGAAAAAATAAAAAGAAAACAGCTCTGCTTCTTTGAAAAGATTTCAATGGTTTGAGGCAAGACAGATCAAAACCACAATAAATCCTCAAGGGAGGGGGGCTGGTCTGTACAAAGATTGGTGTAAAGACAGATGAAAGATTTTATACATTAAAAATTCCAGTTGACATTTTACACTCAAAATATACCCGTGCCGACTCGGAATGAGTAAATAAATTTAACTCATTCGTATCTACACACACAGTGACCTCACTCATGCTTTGGAATGAGCAATGGCTCCCTGTGTTTGTGCTCCAGGAAAGAGAGAATGGGGTGTACTGGCTGCAAGCATGGGCTCTGGAGTCAGAAAGAGCTCAGTTCAAATCCCAACTCTGCTTACCATGTGACCCCGGGCCACAAGCCTGACCTCTCTGGGCCTCCATTCTGTAACCTAAGACCACGTGGTACATGCACCTGAGAGAGGACTGAATGAGATAGCACGAGCAATGCATCTTGCTCTGTATCTGACCCACAGTAAGACCTAGGGGAGTTATTGCATACATTTAGCATATAAAGGTAAGAGTGCACCAAAACCCCCAAACAAGGCTGAGTGGATGCCATCACTTAGCTGATGCATTGCTGTCCTGCTTGTCACCCTCCAGGGTCTTCTCTGACAGTCCTGCTAATGGGCCAGGTGGCACACTGGTAGGTACTGATTTCTCAAAGAGCCTCACCTCACCTCAAGCAACAATATAACCATACCTGGCATGCAATCCTAAAAGGTAAGAGACAGCAGTGTGGAAGACAGATACTTTCACTGGTATGACAGTGTGAAATTCATAAAAATGAGGCCTCTGACATTTTCCAAAGAATTATAGGTTTGACCAGAGCTAATCCATGTCACTTGGATTCACAGGACCAATTCTCAACCTGGAGTTCCTTCCTCGACTTCTTGTTCAAAAGAATGGGGTTTGTGTCACATCTATTGGATATTTTCAGGGTTTGCTTTGGTTTTTGAGGGAGCGTCTGAAAAACTTACCTAGTTCATTTTTAAATGGCTTAAATTCTACAGAGACATGAGGGGCAACCATAAGGTCAAAAGATAAACCAGAACTTTCACATCCGATGAATCATTTCCTTGGGAGGCTGTATACAGAATCTATTGCTTAAAACAGTAAATTCTCTTTTTTAAAGAATATATTTTTATTGAAACATCAATAAAGGAAGGGAAAGACAGAAACATCAATGATGAGATTCACCGATTTGGCTGCTTCCTGCAACCCCACAATAGGATCGAGCCTGCCACCAGGCATGTGGCCTAACCAGAAATTGAACTGTGGCCTTCTGGTTCATAGGTCGATTCTCACCCACTGAGCCATGCCAACCGGGCTGAAACAGTAAATTCTTAAAATGGTACCCGTGACCACAGACTATTGGAGCTGGAAGGGATCTGTGACAGCCAAGTACAGTCCCTTCCTCTTGTATATAGGACCTGTTGGATAAAGTCACATCCCTAAGCACACATGGTCTTCCGGAGAGCCGAGAGCTGTACAGTGCGGACCTTACCCGCCACACTTCCGCTTACTGGCAGAGTTAGGGGACAGTAGGCTCCTCAACTCTCAGGCCAGTGATGCCATTCTGTCCATATTATCTTCCAGATCCCCTAGTTCAAGTGTTTAGTAGCACAGGGGACTTGATTTTTTTTTAACTAGCCCAAAATAATTTGGAATTAGGTCTGGTATGTTAAGGGTATCTAGCTCTTAAGGGTATAATAAATGAACTAGATAAAGAAATAAAATACCCCTCTGCAAGAGAACAGCCATTTTCTTAATAAAACGAAACAGATTTTTTTACAGTTCACAATAAAGAGAGAATCTTCACTTTGAAGAGGTAGCCTGATCTCAAGTCATCCAATCCTCCTTTTCTGCTGCTTCTCACTGAATGACTGACAACTCGCTGTGGTAACATCCTACCACCAGCCCCAGTGTTTCCACACAGCCTTCCCTGTGGGCACCAGAGCACCTACAGCTGATACCCAGCTGGTCAGTCACTATGTCTCAATATCTACATCTTCCCAGTACAAGGCTCAGTGCAGGCACATGGCAAGTGCTCAGTAAAAGCTTGCTGCATGAGTATATTAATCAACTGACTCAGATCTATTAGACAAACTCATCTCCTTACTTTTACTTCTATATAATCCCTCCAAATCCTTATTTTATACTTTACTTGTTCTGTGTCCTTTCATATGCAGAACGATGCAAATCAGGTTTCATTTTGAAAAGAAACCTACTAGAAGAGGTAGTTCTAAAACATTCTAAATATGTATAGTTTGGTTTGATGTGGTAGGATGCAGAAACTCAGGGAATTACAGTCATTTTCCCAACATGACTTCTGAACTACTCAGGGCTCAGATGAAAAGGCATCTCTTTCAATCGCATTTCCATCTTGTATCTTAGCCTTCGTCCCCGCACTGAGGCGATGCTCACCAGGACCCCGTGGCAAACAGACAGTTCTCAAATGGCAACAATGACCTAACGATTGTGGCACTCCGTAGAGAAAGATCACAGCTCCCATCTGGGGCCAGGCAGGAAGGAGTGCTGTCATCAATTAGCAGTGACCGCTATTGCCATTCTTAAGTTCATCTATGGTAAAGGACAAGAGATGATAGAACTTCTTTGGACAGGTCAACAAGTCCTTAACCCTTTGGATTCAAGTCAACTTTGTCAGTGCCATTTCAGGGACTGGCCTTCCATTTCTTTACTACCCCAAAGAGTACCTAGAAGGTAAGGTCTGTGACAGCGGGAACCTTGTCTGTTTTTATCATCAGGGGATTAATTCCAGCACCTCAACTAAAACTTAATAACTTATAGAAACTCAAAAAATATTGGTTGAATTGATGAAGGAATGGTTAAAGGAGCACAGGCTGAACTGAAAAACAGATCTATGTTCAAGTCTTGGTTCTGTCACAACGGGGTGAACCTTGGGGGGATATTGTACTTCTCTGAGCCTCAGTTTTCTTATCTATAAAATGGAACAAATAATGCTAACTTTTAGAGAATACCTAGAAACAAAACATGATCACGTAAAAACAAAACATGAAAAAGTAATGTCCAGCAACACAGTAGACACTCGATATACATTTGCTTTCTTCCTCCCACAAGGGAAATAATGGAGCCTACAGATTTTTTTTTTTTTTCATTTGCTTTCTTCAAATCATGCTGTGGCTTTTTTACTCCCTTCTTTTCTTTCCCATCATTAACTCTAGCTGCAGGCAAGTTTATGGAAAGCAGCAACTACGTGTATCATTTATCAAGCAGGACACATGTTAAACAAATGCAACACAGTTTTCTGTCTTCAATGCATTGGAAAGGATTATGCATGTAAATCTGCATCGTGTCACTACAGCATGACACAGAAAAGCGCAGGTTTGGAAAGAAAGCCAGCCGCATGCGAAACAGAAAGGAATTACATAAACACAGAGAGGATTAGCTCAGCATTTTGAAGCTATGAACCTGGGTACTCAATGGCCAGCTTCTAAAGTGAAGGAAGGAAATGTTTAGTTAAGACTATTTGTTTAATATATACACACCAGATGAGATAAAGGAATTCAAAAGACAATGTAACTCACACTTCCTCATTCTGTCCTTGTAAAGAACCTCTCGACTGAGATGCTTGTAAAAGTTTTTGGTGGGTTTTTGTGTTTTTTTTTTTCTCCTTTAAAACCCACAGAATTTCAACTTGGAAGGCAGAGATGCTTTGGTTGAAAAATGAAGATATACTCCAACTTCCTAAGAAAAAAATTAAGCTGTTAATACCTCCTCCCACCTCAGGAGATGCACTGGTGGCCAATCACGCTTCTCCTGTGCATGCCATTTGCCATTAAATAACAGAAGTGGCTGGCTCTGAAAAGCAATCTGCCTGATGAGGTCTTCAAGCTGTGTAATTAGGAGGCTATTCCCTAAATTGGCCTGCAGTGCCAATGGGATTAGGTGAACCAGGCCGAGAGGCCTCAGCAGTGCAGAGGGGGCCACGAACTTTTAGTCCATTTCTCAGCTCCTCAGTGACACCAGGAATGAGAGCCTCCCTTCCATCAACCTAATAACAAGTATTCACCCATTGGTGGAAAATTTACCGAGTGCTTCCATGTATGTGCCAGGCACCGTTTTAGTTGCTCAAAAACAATAAGTTAGATATGATTCCTGCATTCCAAGCTTACAATCTAGTGGAAATGAGATGGAAGATAGGATATAAATATATAATTATTAATAATGACAAGTGCAGTAAAGAAAAAGAAACCTGCTCTGTAAGAGAGCTTAGTGTGGAGGAGGGTTTTAGATTGGGTAGATTAGGGAAGGCTTCCCTGAGAAAGTGACATTTAAGCTGTGACCCAACCAATGTTACGCCAATATATGAAAATAAATGGGTACATATATAAGTATATGTAGCAATACAGGTAGATAGAAATAGAGATAGAGATAGAGATAGAGATAGAGATAGAGATAGAGACAGAGATATAGCAATTAGCCAGGCAACAATGTTCCAAGCAAAGGGCAGAGCCCTTGTAAAGCCCCGAGGATGCAAAGGGTGAGGTGTGTTTGAGGAACTGAAAGACCGATGTAGCTATTGCGGTATGTAAGAATGACAGTGACATAATACTAGAGACACAGGTAGGGGCACATCAGACAAAGCATTCTAAGCCACAGTAATCTTTTGCTTTAATACTACTTGAAGTCATTAATAAGTGTAAAAGCACGGGAACAACATAATCCAATGTATATTTTTAAAAGTTCGCTCTGGCTGCAGTACAGAGAAGGGAACAGGGGAGTAAGGAATTCAAAAGACACATGATCTGAACGTGTTCACAGCAAGACTTTTTTCTTACTCATATCTCTAATCCAGTCTGGTCTGGCGTGTTCACCTTTGGTCTGTGTCTTTGGGACAGACACACTGAAACAGACCATTGGAACCGGAAGGGACTTCAGGTTCCTTCTCTTCACATTAACAACAAATGAGGAAACGGGAAGCCCGGAGCATGGAGCAAGGCCAAACAGCCAGCTAGCAACGGAGATGGGACCGGGATCCAGGTCCTCCAGGACTTCAAAGCCAGGTCCACTCCCACTGAACCACTAAGAAGTCCCTTCTCTACCTCAACTAGACTTAATAGCACAGCCCCAAGGTGGCAACCACAATGCGGCCCGCCTTCCAGGCTGGGAAGCATTGTGCTCTGGGCAATATTCTGCAATGGACAGTCCACTGTGAAAGGAATGTGACCTCCTGGAGGATCTGCTCCAAACACGAATGCAGAGGTCACTAGTGGCTCGTTAATATGTTGGTGTTTTTTTTTTTTCTCACAATCTTAAAAACAAAAAATGAATTACTTATCAATATTTAACAAGAATCTTATATAAAAATTTGGATTACTGGCTTCTTCTGGAAATAAAAATCCTAAAACCTGGTAATGCTGATTGCCAGGCCTACGCTTCTGGGCAAAGGCTGCTCGCTTCACACAGGGCACAGGCTCCCCAGTTTACCACCGTCCCCTCCACGCTGGCCAAGCGCCAACCCCTACATCGCCACCATTGTTTTTCTTAGATGGGGCCTGGTGCAGTGGTCAAATTACTTGCCCGGCTTCTACAGTGTTTAAAGCAGAAAAGGAATTTGGAAACAGGAAAGAGCTTTTCCTTCTCCCTAAGTTTCCTCCATGACGCCTTCTCTCTTGTTTCATCCCAAGCTGGAGGGAATACTTCCTGCTGCCGGGACCCAGCCGCCTCCATTCCAAAGGACAGCATGAGTAAGGACCCTGTGGGCAAGGCCACCTTACCTCTGGGAAGCTGGCCATATTCACCAAGATCAGCTGTGGCGACTTCATGGAGATCTGGCCAAGCTGGTTTAAAGCAAGCTTCCCATCAGCAGTTACCACAGTGATATGATCAAGGGATCCTATAAAAATAAATAAATAAATATTAAAATATACATATACGCATACATACATATATATATATATATATATACATATACGCATACATACATACATATATATACATATATATATATATATATATATATACACACACATATACACATACATATATATGGTCTTAGAATTCAGAAGGACCTTAGAAGCCCCACACCTAAGTCCCTATCTACTTCAGGTTCAACTAATACTTTGGGTCCATTATCAATCTGACAAGACCATTCCAGTGGCTTTCACGGTAATAGCAGTGTCTCGTGATGGAAAGAGCTTCGAGATATTGAGAAAACAAGGTTGGAAATCCTATCAGCAACCAGGGTGGCCAGCCACCCTGGTGTGCCTGTGCCCAACAGGTTTCCTGTGACACAGGACTTTCAGAACTAAAACTGGAAAGAGCTGGTCACCTCTCCAGCAACTTGGCCATTTACTAACCATGAAACCTCAGGCAAGTTACTTACCTTCGCTATCCCTTGGTGTTAGTAACTGAGTAGACAATAACTACCTTACAGGGTTAAAGCTAAATATAAACAGTCAAGTGTGTAAGCATCAAAAAATGAGCACAGAGAAAGGATATCTCTTCTTAACCCTTAATTCTTATAACTACTCTATAGCACTTTATTATGATCTCCACTTTACACAGAGGAAAATGAGATTTGGGCGCTAACAAAAAAAACACACTCAAGAGCCAAGCTTCTGAAGGTTTGGGGTGGAGTGGGGTGGGGCTGGGTGGAAGGAAAGAAGGGAGAAAATAGAGGACATCTGTAATAATGTCAACACAATAACAAAAAAAAAAAAAAACTTAAAAAAAAAAAAAAAAAAC
>PVJN01007932.1:0-60992 GCA_004026805.1 Lasiurus borealis | reverse complement strand
CCCCCCAACCACAGGTGTTCACAATCAGGGTCAGTGATTCTAGAAGGTTCTCCTGAGGCCGCCAAGGGTTCTCAGGCACCTTTAAAGCTGCAGTTTCTCCCTCGGCTAACCCCTCTCCTTACGGATGGGTCTCTGTGACATCACACAGCCCCCCGAAAGTCACATAACTCCTGAGGGGGTCTCCAGCCCACCTGGGACGGTGGGGGAGCGAGATCCCCACTCTCCTCAGGGGACCCTTCCAAATGCCCACGGCGACCGACTCCCCGGGACACACAGGCGCACAGACCCCAGCCCCAGCCCCAGCCCCAACCTCAGAAAAGGTCCCCAAAATGGCATTTTTCTCCACGGATTTGCTCAAAACCTGCCCTGAACTTCACGGACGCTCGGTACCGCCTGGACCCCCTTCCTGTGCATGTTCCACGCTCGCAGCAGAAACACGCATGTGTCTGGAGGGCCGGGGCCTGCAAACCACAGGACCCAGCACCACCACACCGTTCCGGAGCCCGGACATTGGAAATTCCGCTCCTCCCCTGAACGCAGACGCCCCGGGACACTCACGTTCAAGGCCCCGCGCCGCTGCGGTGGCGCCTCTGAGAAGCTGACGTCTGCGGAAAGAGGAGACGCGCGTGGTCCTGCACCGGGTGCCTCCCTCCGGGGTGGCATGAACCGCTGGGCCCGGTCAGGAGGGAGAGGAGAGATGGCGGGGGAGGCGGGCCCTCCCGATGGCAGCGGGAGGGGCAGTCAGCGGGGCCTACACCGGAGGCCGGTGGTGGCAACCTGTGCAGATCCTGCGCCACCGACAGGGTCTCACACGTTCACGGAGACGCCTTGGTGGCCGGCAGCTGGTCCCCGCACCACCTTCCCCCTGAAGGCCGAGTCCCGAGCCGGCTCTGCTGCGGGCACGTCGGGCAGAGCGCACATCCAGGACAGGGTGGGCGAGGACCCTCCGATTGCCCGGGGCCGGCTCAAGGGCATTTCTTCCTGCCACGGTCACCGGACGACCAAAGGGTCAGGCACCTGTCACTAGGTGCGTGAGCCCATTCAGCAGAGACGGGGTTGAATCACATAGGACCACGGTCGGCAGACTGTGGCTCGCAAGCCACAGGCGGCTCTTTGGCCCCTGGAGTGTGGCTTTTCCACAAAACACCACGGCCTGGGCGAGTCTGTGTTGAAGAAGCAGCATTAGAAGAAGTTTCAGTTTTAAAAATCTGGCTCTCCGAAGGAATGTCCGTCGTTGTCCTGTGGATGTTTGGCTCCGTGGACTCCTGAGTTTGCCGACCACGGAAAGGAGCGTTGACTCGGGACTGCGGGCAGCACGGGGAGCAGCAGGCCATCCACACACACCTGCCCTCCCCGCTCCCCTCGCCACGGGCTGCGCGTGTGCACGGGGAGGAGCCAGAGCGCCGCGCAGCGTGGAGAGGGGCGGAGGCCGCCGTCCGGCCCCCCGAGCTCCACGCAGATAACAAGGTAACAAGGTCACGCATCTTCTCTGCTGTGACTGGTAGCTTGGCCCTGCCTGGGACTGGAGAGGGTCAGCCTCCCGCAAACCCCGCAGAGAGGGTGGGGTCAGGGTCAGCCAGAGGGCACGCTGACCTTGGTCCACTCTTAAAATGTATTTTCTCCTGGAAGAGTGTCCTCCGGTTTCCCGGGGTTGTTATTGGACAACGGCGGTCTGTTCTTTTTCTTTTTAAAAAAATATATTTTATTGATTTTTTTTTTTTTTTACAGAGAGGAAGGGAGAGGGGTAGAGAGTCAGAAACATCGATGAGAGAGAGAGATCAATCAGCTGCCTCCTGCACGCCCCCCACTGGAGATGTGCCTGCAACCAGGATACATGCCCTTGACGGGAATAGAACCTGGGACCTTTCAGTCCACGGGCTGATGCTCTATCCACTGAGCCAAACCGGTTTCGGTGGTTCTGTTCTTATTACATGCCCTTCCCACAACCCCCACGACCTCCTCCAGCACACAAACCACCATACAAAGTGCTACACCAGTGGTTCTCAACCTTCCTAAGGCCACGACCCTTTAAGACAGCTCCTCATGTGGTGGTGACCCCCAACCATAAAGTTATTTCCGTTGCTACTTCGTCACTGTCATTTTGCAACTGTTATGAATCATACCTGTGTTTTCCAATTGTCTTAGGCGACCCCTGTGAAAGTGTTGTTCAACCCCCAAAGAGGTCGCGACCCACAGGTTGAGAACCGCTGCATTACACAATCACCTCTGGCTGGGATGCTCCGTGGAGGAGATATAACTGAGCTAGAAGAGGGCCTGGAAAGGGAACCGTCGTCCCCGGCTGTGCAAAGGCCCTGGGGCAGGAAGCAGAAGGGGTGGATGGACTCAGAGAGCTCCCTGCTCCGGGAGCCAGGGGCAGAGCAGGCCACCAAGGAGGACTTGTCGCGGGAGAGGCCTTGAGGGTGGCTCTCAGGCAGGGCCCTCGGTGCCACCGGGCTTTGTCTGGAAAGTGACCTTCGGGCAGGGCTGGGAAGGGCCCGAGGGGGTGGCTGGCCAGGAGACACGTGCAGAAACCAGGGGTCCATGACAATGCGGTGGCTGTTGGAGTCGGGAGGAGAGGGGACTGGGAGGAGATGTGGACAGAGACGGAAAGGGCCCAGGGAAACATGGGGAGGGACCCTCTTCCCCGGGGCACAAGAGCAGGAATTGGGGGGCAGGGAGGGGGGCATCCCCCCCTAGGTGCACCCACCGTGTCTCCGGCTGCACGGGTGAGGCCTTGGTGCCATCAGCAAAGCCGAGTGCTTCTCCGTTTGCATGTCTCCCCCCGAGATCCCCCCGAGAGGCCTCATTATTCAAATCCCAGCTAATCCCGCCCGAGCGCTCGATGAGAAGCTGCCTAATTACCGCCTCGCCGCTCCCCGGTGGCCGTGGCCTGGCGTGGCTTATCGACCGCCCAGCCACCAGCCTCTCCCTGGGAGCCGGGCCAGGCTGCTCAGGGAGTTTTGCAGAAGGAGGCTTCCGAGACCCCCCAACTCCACGGGCGTCCACGGCCAGTGCCAACAGCCCTGCCAGCTTCTCGCCCCCTCCCTGCTGGCCAGGCACCGGGTTCCCTCCAGGCCTGGGCCCCAGCCATCGCTCCCCAGCCAAGCCACCACAAAATACCACGGCCTGGGCTAGTCTATGTTGAAGAAGTGGCATTGGAAGAAGTTTAAGTTTAAAAAATGTGGCTCTCCAAAGAAATTTCAATCGTTTTCCTGTGGATATTTGGCTCTGTGGACCGATGAGTTTGCCGACCCCTGGCCTAGGAGGTAAGAACAGGGCTTTCTGACGATCAAGCGGCCTCCTCCAGCTGCCACGGCAAGGGAAGGAGTCCCTGAGCCACCCAGCCTGCGCTCCCCACCCAGCAGCCCGCCCTGGTGTGCCCACCGCACTGGCACTGGGGAGAGTGAGGACAGGAGACAGGGCCCAGGCACCAGCATAGGGTGAACCTCGCTGTGAGGCCCTGCTGTCCCCAGATCCCGGTCAAAGCCCCTAAAGGAGGGGCGAGGAGCAGTAAATTTGCTGAGGCTGCTGCTCCAATGAATACAAATTGGCCTTAAAAAACATCAACAACAAAAAAAAACAGGAACATATGCTCTTCCCCTTGAGCCAGAATCTGCAATCAGGGTGCCTGGGGTTGGGCTCCCTCCAGGGGCGTAAGCGGTGGGTGCTTCCTGGCTCTTCAGCTTCTGGGGGCGTCTGGCCACATCCCTTCCATGTTCATGGGGGCCCTCCTGGCGGGCCATCGCTTGCATGATCACCTGTGCCCGCTTCTGGCTGATGACAAGCTCTAACACCTGCTCACGTACCTACTTCCGGCTAATCCCCTGCCCCGCCTCCCAGTTCACATGCCCACTTCCCGCTGCCCAGCTGTCCGCTCGCCTGTTCATCTGCCCACTTCCAGGGCCCGAACCCTCCCCCAGGTCACATCTCCATCACGGGCTCAGATAGACTTGTTGGGGCCCAGAACTCGAACCCACTACCCAGTGCTTTATTGACGTCCCGACCTCCACGGTAGTCCACACCAACATCCCTAGACCCAGAGGTCCACCCCTGACCCAGGCCTCACCCGGGGCACAGCCACCATCCAATGCCCAGACCTCAGTCCCAGGATTCATCACACCATCCAAGGCTCCTCCTGGGGCCCAGAACGCCCCCTAGTGCCCAGACCTCTCTCCGAGGACCCAGACCTCCATCCGGGGCTCAACCCTACGTTCGGGTCCCAGACCTTCATGCTGGAACCCAGACCTTGAACCAAGTATCTAGTCGTATATCAGGGTCCAGATAGCCTCAGTGGTCCCGACGACCATTCCATGATCCAGAGGTCCTTCCCCTGACCCAGACAGCCCTCTGGGGCCAAGACACCACTCCCTGCCCTAGTGCCCAGACCTCTCTCCCAGGACCCGACCTGCATCAGGAGCTCAGCCCTACATCCGGGTCCCAGACCTTCACGCCAGGACCCAGAAGGCCTTTCTGGGGCCCAGACCTCCAACACAGAATCCAGTCTCATATCCAGGGACCAGATCTCCATCCATCGTCCAGACCAGTGGTTGGCAGACCTTGGCTCGAGAGCCACATGCGGCTCTTTGGCCCCTTGAGTGTGGCTCTTCACAAAATCCCATGTGCGGTTGCGCGCATAGAGTGAGACTGAAACTTCGTGGCCCGTGCGCAGAAGTCGGTTTTTGGCCTGGGTGAGTCTATTTTGAAGAAGTGGTGATAGAAGAAGTGGGGGTGTTGGTTGGTCAGTTGGTCAGTCGGGTGACTGGAGACATGGCGCAGGTGGCTCTCGAGCCGTGGTTTGACAACCACTGGCCCAGACCACCGCTCCCTAAGTCAGAGGGCCAGCCCAGGACCCAGACCTCCCCCCAGGGACCAGACCAATCTCGGGGCCGGAAGTGTCCTCACAGGACCCAGACCTCCAATCCGGGCTCAGACCTACATCCGGGTCCCAGACCTTCGTGCTGGGGCCCAGATTCCCATCCTGGGGCGTAGACTCGAACCCATTATCGAGTGCTTCATCCAGACCTACATCCGGGTGCTATACATTCCATGATCTTGGGTGGCATGCTCTCTCTCCCCCGCCCCCTTTCCCTCCTCCATCCTCCCTCCATCTATTTCTTTTCCTCTCCTCCCTCTGCAAGTTGGTTTTATGAAAATGAGACTTATTTTGATACAGGACCAAGGTATTTTATGTAAAATGTTAACATCTTGTCGATTGTCAGCAAAACTTGTTTTGTTTTTAGTAACAGGGACCACATGTACTCAGGCCAAGAGCAGAGACAAGAACTTAAAAAACAGCATTCCCGCCTAAACCGGTGTCGCTCAGTGGATAGAGCATCGGCCTGGGGACTGAAAGGTCCCGGGTTCGATTTCGGTCAAGGGCATGTATCTGGTTGCGGGCACGTCCCCGGTGGACCTTGGCTCTCATTGGTGCCCTTCCTCGGAAGCCCCTTCCCACGTCATGTTGCCTCCCGAGTGGGAGCTGGGGGCAAAGTCACCGCAGTCAGCCCCTTCCCTCCCACGGCCCCGGCCCAGGGCCCCGCGACCCTGAGACCCACCTCCAGTGCCACCAGCGTGGGCCCCGACCCGCAGGCGGCCTGGCTGCACCTGTTCCCTGGAGAAGCTTCCACCCACGGCCTGGAGCGAAGATCAGAAATCCCCGGGAGCAGAAGCCTCAGCTCCCCGCTCTCAGCCAGACAGACTGGGCCCCGCGGCCTCAGCACCCATTCCGAGCACCTCCCCCGCCTCTGCTTCCGCGTCCACCCACCCCGCACCCCCCAGCTCTCCCTCCCAGGAGCCCCCTGACCCGCACTCAGCTCCCCGCTGGACCGGCTCAGCAGCAGCAGCAGAGAAGCATCCAGCTGCTCGCAGGAAGCTGCTTCCAGCCCTGTTTCTGAGCCTCGGGCGGCGGGGGAGGGCAGAGTGCCGGTGTCACTGGGGAGAGCCGTGCACAGCCAGGAGCCGGGGGCGGGGGGGAGGGGGGAGCGGGCAGGACAGCGGGCAGCGGGAGGAAGGGATGGGGCGGGACAGGCCCGGGCCCCACTTCGCTGCCTCCACAAGGTGACCGGGTTTGTCACTGAGCGCTCGTCAGGACAGGAGGCAACCAATAGACGTGTCTCTTCAGCTGTCAAAGGAGGGTGACAGGCCGAGACCGGTGTGGCTCAGTGGATAGAGCGTCGGCCTGCAGACTGAAAGGTCCCAGGCTTGATTCCGGTCCAGGGCATGTACATTGGTTGTGGGCCCATCCCCAGTGGGGGGCATGCAGGAGGCCGCTGATCGATGTCTCTCTCATCGATGTTTCTGACTCTATCCCTCTCCCTTCCTCTCTGTGAAGAATCAATAAAATATATGTATATGTATACATATACATATATATATACATACATATATATATATTTTTATTGATATATATATATATATATATATATATTTTATAAAATATATATATATAAAGGAGGATACCAGTATCCACTTCACACCTGTTTGGGGACCCCCAGGCTGGGGAACAGGAGCCATCCCCCCCCCAGGGACACCCTCAGCCCCTCGGCCTTCAGGGAGCGGGCACCCTGCCCGAGGGAGGCCCTCGGCCTGTCAGGACCTGCCGCCCCACCACCGCCCGCTGCCAGCCAGGTCACCCCGGGAGCTGAGCCTGAGCAACAGCGCTGACCCTGGTGACCTTCACTCCTCGGGGATCCCCCGGGACCGGGAGTCCCCCACTCGCCCCACAATTACCCTTTGCTGCTAAACTCCCGCCCCCGGGCCCGCAGCCCACATTAACTGACAGTGAGTAGCTGATCAGCCTGGGGCACCGAGGAGCAGGCTGGATCCCGTTGCCATGGCAACTCCTGCAGGTGCTCCTGAAAGGAGGCAGGAGGCCAGGGGCTGGGGTGGCTTTTCTCCCCAAATTCAGCGGGGCTCAGTGTGAGGAAGGTCACAGAGCGAGCGAGCGAGGCGGCCAGTGCCGGCAGCGGGCATCCTGGCTCCTGCTAGCCAGGGGCGGAGCTTGGCTGGGCCGGTCTGCTCCACCGGCAGGCAGACACGGAACTTGGGGAGATGGTGTCTCCTGCACCCCACCCTGGGCTCTCAGACACCTGCTCCCTGTGGCTCCTAGAGGAGATCTAAGCTGGAGCTGCCGCCAGGCCCAGCCTCCCACTCCTCTCCTGTTCCCTTAGTAACAGCCGGGGCACTGGGGAGTCCTGGCAACCTAAGTGCCCGCCAGAGCCCCGGAGGGAGACGGGGCGTCACCTGAGGACCCGAGAGACCACACCCCGCCCCACCTGGGTAGCTGGTCCCTCCTGCGCTCTACCTCCTCCACAGCTTCCCCATTTCCTCCCGCCCCAAAGCCCCCATACATCAGTGACATAAATCTGGTGTCCCTACTGATTCACCCCCATCCCCAAATCTGCGCCTCACCCTGGACAGTGTGCAGGAGACACGTACGGAGAACGCCAAGAAAGAGCAGTTGGACGAGACCGGTTTGGCTCAGTGGATAGAGCGTCGGCCTGCGGACTGAAGGGTCCCGGGTTCGATTCCTGTCAAGGGCATGGACCTTGGTTGCGGGCACATGTCCAGTGGGGGCGTGCAGGAGGCAGCTGATCGATGTCTCTCTCTCATGGATGTTTCTTTCTCTCTCTCTTCCTCTGTAAAAAATCAATAAAATATTTAAAAAAGAAAAAGAAAGAAAGAGCAGTTGCCCAGAGTCAGAAACTGCCAGCCCCAGATCGGCTCTCAATCCCAGACCCGAATCCAGTCCAGGGCTTTCTCTGAGCCGTGCCGCTGAGCAAGCCAACAATTCCATCAGCTCCAGAGGGTGACCTGGGGCAGTGTGAGGACCCCACCCTGCCTTCCTGGCTCGTCACACACCAGCTGACCCCCACCACCACCACCACCACCACAGGACCCCGCCCGGGCACCTGGATCCCACCCCCTACAGCTAAGAGGCCCTAACACTGTGGAGGGTGCTGGTCTCTGGATCTGCTTCTCATGCGGCGAGACTCCTCCCAGCACAGGGAGGGGAACCTTCGGACCCCAGACCCCCGGAGCTGCACACCAGCACGGTGTCCCAGTTGCTTTCCATTTCACTAGTGAGAGGGAGTCTGGTGCAGGTCATCCCAGGCTCTCAGCTGTGAGCGGGCTCCACAGCACGCCAGTCTGGCGGTGTCAGTCCCAGGCCCGGCACCCAGGCTCCTGGGGGCAGTGGGAAGCTGCCCATGGGGGTGCCCAGCACAGGGACCCTCCATCCAGAGCCCTCGCTCTTGCTTTTCTGCCCTGCGCACCAGCAGCCTGAGTCCCTGGTTTCTCCATCTCCCATGGATGAGTCTGTAGCTGTGAGCAGGGACGGTGATTCCCAGCGGCTGTGCTTGGAGCTGGTTTAAACAGCCTCTCCCCGCAGAGCAGGGCAGCCCGGCTCGGGAACGCACCCCGAAACCCCTCTCCAGAAAGCTGAGGCCCAGTCTTCCAGGGGAGGCGGGGAGTGACATCCCGCAGGGCTGGCCCTTTAAGACCCGGGAGCCGCCTGGACCCCAGCTCTGAATTCGGCTGCCAGTTCAACAAGCCGCAGGCCTTTCGTTTCCCTGGTGATTGGCGCTGCCTGGCACCGAGGCTCCTTCGGGGGGCCCTCCCAGGACCCCGGAGAGAGCCCACATGGAGGTGCATGACTCCCCCAGACCTGACGAATTCGGCTGGAATGGGATGGGTCCCTTCGCTCGCCTCCTGCTTCTGGACGGAAGGGAAGTGGACAGACACAGGGCCAACGGGTGAGGAGTCGGCGACATAAATCCGGTCCCCCCACGGGCTGGCTGTGCGGGCCCCACCCCCTGATAATCTGCCTCAATTGGCCAGGGCCAGGGTGGGGACTTGGCTCCAGTTACCACAAATTCCTGGTGTCCCCAGCAGCCCGATGTCAACCTCTGCTCCCCAGGACCTTCCAATGGGGACGTGACCTGATGCTAGTGAGCCGGGCGACGCCACCACAGGCCTGTCTGCGGGGCACGTTGATGGTGGCCGAGTCCCTGCACCTCCGGGGGAGCCTGGGGTGTCAGGGAAGCTCGAATGGAGGTGCCTGGTTTCCTGCGGCGCGTGGGGAGTGGGGACACGTCAGCAGGGCACTCGTGGACACAGACACAGCAGTGCCTCCGCTGCGAAGGCTGGCACGATGAGGAACCCGCAGTGTGCGGGGAGGGGAAACATGACTGCCAGGGCAGCTGCTGCCGGGGTGCTGAGGGTTTGGATCTGATGTGAGGTCCCAGGGGGTTTGGGGGGGAATAGGCCCAAAGCTTCCAGCCGAGCCTCCACCTCCAGCACCGGCTCCTGCAGCCGGCATGGGGGTCCCAGCCCGGAAACATCCCCCAGTGCTGGCTGCTCACACCTCGCTGTGATGGCCAGGCCATTAGTGGCCTCCCGTGCTCTCCAGCCCGTGGTGAGTGTGCACGTGGCCCTGAGCCCGCACACGTGGGCTGGTCAGCTTCTCATGGTGCTTAGGTGGCCTCCGTGCTGGTACCGGCCACAGCTCGCACCTGTCTCTCCAGCGGGGGAGGGTGCCTGCCGTACACCCGACCGAGCCTCAGGCACCCCTCTCCTCGCCCTTGGCCACCGGGAGACAGGGAACACGGCCCTCGTGGTACACGGGCAGAGGAAGGGCAGAGAGGTGGGCACGGGGTCCAGAGCCGCCTCCCCATGCCGAGACCCACCTCCAGCCACGGCCTCAGCCCAGCACCTGCTCCACCGCCACCCTCTCTCTCCCTCCCTCGCTCACGCCCCTGCCCACAGGCGGCAGTTGGTTGGGACGTGGCTCTGGAAGCTTCGCCTGCATCCCGTTCCGAAGGGCAGTTCCAGCAGCAGGAGCGGCCGAGTCTCTGCTGGCCAACAAGGACGCACAGACTGTCTTGTCTTTACTGGCAGGCGGCTCAGCCCGGACCTTTATTTCCCGCTGCGGAGCCACTGGGAACCGTCCGCGGGGACGGGCACTGCCTCTGGGGCCAGCACGGCTCCGGATGCTCCTGCCGGGGGAGGGGACCGTGGAGCGGCCTGTGCGGAGCCGGGCATCACAGCCAGAGCCGGGGGAGGGCGTCACAGCCAGAGCCGGCCGGCGCTCAGGGCGGTGCCGAACGTCCTGAGGGCCCGATGCGTGCCCCTGGCGGCCAGGAGGAGCGAGCCCGCCTCGGCCTCGTGGCCGGCCTCCCGCAGGTCCCGGGCCAGCCCCTCGGGGTCCCAGCGCCCCGGCTGGGGGCCGGCCAGGAGGTGCTGGACGAGGCGCGGGTAGAAGGGCGTGGACACACACGGCACCAACAGCCTGGCGTCCAGGAGCAGCGAGAGGAGCTCGGAGTCACAGGTGGAGTCGGTGACCTTCAAGAAAAAGACAGGCGGGACGTGAGGCTGTGCAGCTCCCCCGCCCCAAACCCCCCAGGAGCCCCACCCTCTTGCCTCTGTCCTGAGAACCCCTGTCCCCCGGGAACAGGCCTGCTCCCCAGAGCCATGGAGGGCAGGGGCCTCCCCTGTCACAGCCTGGGAGACGGTGTGAGGACTCTGCTCAATGCCAGCCTCAGTGAGCCACGGGGCCCGATCTGAGCTGAGATGGTCCTGACTCCCCAGTTCCCTGAGGCGCTTTCCCCAGTCCCCGTTCTTTAACCCCAACCATGGGGTCTACTCCCCTGAACAGACCCACATGGAAAGTTATTTCCAGAAGAAACCTCCTCCGCCGCCGAGAAAATACACCCTGGGCCCAGGACATCACCAGGACGAGGTCGGGAGGCGTTTCGAACTTGGAAAGCTCAGCATCGAACTCACCCTCCAAATGTGTTCTACGGCTCTCTCAGCCGTGGCTTCTCTGTCCGCCCTGCTCCTGTCTGTCTTCTTGGTCTAGGAATGGCTTCCCCTGGCTTTGACACTGAGCTTACATTTTCTATTTCCTATTACTTTCTACTTCCTATTATTTTCTATTTCCATGTTATTGCACGGAATCAAGTCAATTCTAACGCATGTTGACACTCAGACTCCCTGACACTATCATGTCATAACAGAGCCACGACAGGCTTTCTGAACGTCACTGTGCACTCAGTGACGCTGGTGACAGGAGCCTTGGACATGTGTGCCTTTAAAGCCAGTGGAGTGAGGGCGGAGCCGCCACACCATCCTGCACACCGTGTGGCCGTCCTGTCTGCTCCAGGGCCAGGAGGGGCGGCTCGCGAGCGGCAGAGGCCAGCAGTGCCGACTGCACGTGAGGATCAGAACCAGGAAGCTCTGAGGTAAGCCACTGCCCATCTTCTGGTAAGCCACCTGGTGCCCCTCAAAACCCAGCACAAATGTCAGCTGCAGGGACCCCTTTGCGGTGACCTTTCCTCTAAGTGCCAGGCCACGCTGCTCCCGCCTTCCCCGTCCTCCAGGGCACGACTAGCGGCCTGTTCGTGTCTGTTCTGGAAGCCTGTCTGTCCCCCGGCCAGGCTGCGGCCGGACCTTACTGTCCTCCGTCCCAGCAGCAGTGCGTGCCATGGATCAAACAGCTGAATGAGAGGGCAAGGCGTGGGGTGTGGTGGAAAGAAGACGGGCTTTCGGGTGGGAGCCCCGTTTCTGGTCCCGGTTCTTTGCGGCCGCGGTGTGACTGACCTTGCTACGGACGACCTCTCTGGGCCGCAGTCTGCACATCTGACATGCAGACCGCCTGCGGGGCTGAGGTCACCAGTGCTTTCCAAGTGCCCGCCCAGTGCTTACAGAGGTCAAGCTCAATAAATGGCTCCAGTTAAGTCAAGCCAACCAGCAGTCCGGCATTTTCCAGAAGAGGAAGGGGCCGAGAGATATCAAAGTGAGCAAAACGCTTGCCACCTGTCTCCTCCGGTGATGTTTTGTGTGTGTCGCGATTCGTTTTTGAAAATACAGTGGTACCTCGAGATACGAGTGCCCTAACATACGAGATTTTTGAGATACGAGCTGTCGAGCGAGTGTTTTTTGCTTTGAAATACAAGCAACATTTGAGATAGGAGTAATCTCGCGGATCGGCTGGCTGCACAGACCCACCAGTTTACCGCGACTCGAGCGTCTCATAGTTTCCCACGCCTCAAGGTTACGGAGTGAATTAAACTCGTATCTCGAGGTACCACTGTAAATGAAACTTTGCAGGTCTTTGGAAAATCTATTTAAGCACAAAGCACTGCTGTCTTCTAAGCCACTAAAATGGCATCTGCTTCATTCCTGTTTCAACAATAGTGATGAACCTTCTCCAAATTCAAGCCTTTGGTTTTATGGATCTGTGAGAAGCTACGAGTAATTACAGTGCCGAGGTGAGCTCAGGTTCCAGTAGCATCATGTATGCAGGTCCCATTTCAATGACTTCCGGAAGATGGCTTAAACCTACTTCTCTGTTTAGGGGGGGATATTTGTCTTGTTCCGTTTACTATTGCTAATACAGTGATTAAGGATAGCAACAATGAAGGCAGAAAAGCACCAGGGCAACGTAAGTGCAAAGCTGGAATGGAAAAATCCCTGTGGGTAGTTGTTGGTAATTTGTATTTATTTGAACGAGGGTCGGTCCCACTCCTGGCATGGGATTGAATCGTAGCCTCTTCTGAGACCCACACTGGGACCAGTCATCTGGCTGACGGCCCCACAACAGGGGAGTCTGGGACTGTAACCAGACTGGGTGTGGCCGGTCCCCTATCTGTCCTGTCACCTTCCTACGGGGCTAATCCCTTGAGGCCCTCTGTTATCCTCCCCTGAGAGGACCCCGGGACACCAGGAAAGGTACTGCATTCCACCTCCACAAACACCTGCCATTCACCTCCCGCACAGTCCCAGCCTGCGCTCCCGGGATGCCGGTACTTGCACGTACAGTAGCAATCCTCAATCACAACACAAGACTATGGTGCTGGTTTGTGTATTCCCTAAACCGAAATTTAGTAATTCGTTTCTATGTGCCAGGAGATGAAAAAGGCTGAAAATCACGGTCTTATGCTGTACTTTTCGTCATTATTGTAAAGTGTACTTTCTACTTGTTAAAAAAAAAAAAAAGTTTTATGAAACTGGTTTGGTTCAGTGGGTAGAGCATCAGCCTGTGGACTGAAAGGTCCTGGGTTCAATTCCGATCAGGGGCATGTGCTTTGGTTGTGGGCACATCCCCAGTCAGGGGTGTGCAGGAGGCAACTGATCGATGTCTCTCTCATCAATGTTGCTAGCTCTCTACTCTCTATCCCTCTCCCTTCCTCTCTGTAAAAAATCAATAAAATATATTTTTTAAAAAGTTTCTTATAAACAGAGTGCCCCATTCCGCGGGCAGCAGCCTCACGTATCTCGTTGCCGCGTCCCTCGGCTGTGCCGCGTCCCCTCTGCTGTTTGTAAACAGCGCAGCTGAGCGGACAGCGTTTGTGAGGCCTCCAGTCATGCACACGGTGTCCTGGGCCTCTGTCCTCACTCACCATTCACCCACCGACTCACCCACAGTTTGGGGGGCTGGGTGGGCACCCCAGCTGCAGGCTTCCCCTCCCCTCCCTGCCCTCTGACACGTTTGTTAGACAAAGCATGCAGCCACACATAACACACAGTCACACACACACTTCAAATGGACCGCTCCACCTGAAGGCATGATCTCCCTACAGAGGGGTGTCAGTGGGAGCCACCCAACGTGAATTCGTTAAAGCGCAGCCCTCAGCTACCTGGCTGTAAAGTGTAAGATTTAAAAAGAGGGGTTCCTTCCTTAACCACAACAAGACAGCAGCCTCGAGGAGAGGGTGCGGGCCTGGTGCAGCCCCCGTTCCTCTGCCCACATGCCAGGCTGCCAGAGGCCAGAGGGCGGGGCCAGCCGGGGCCGGTGAACCTGACCGTGGCCACCCTCCCACCTTCATTGGGAGACACCCGCACCCAGACAGAAAACTGACCCGAGGCCAGGCGCCCTCCGCCCGAGTTCCCCACACCCTCCGCCCGAGTTCCCCGAGCCCAGAACGGTTCCTGAAGGGCCGGCACCGGCTTCCTAAGAGGAACAGCTTCGCTATTTGAACTCGCAGTCTCCACACTAACACAGAGGCTGACGTGTCCGTGTCCGTGACCCGGAGGCGCTCAGGACACGTGTGTAACATACGAGGAGACGAATCCCGCCGCCCCGACAGACAGGAAGAGAGGCCGTGGGCAGGGAGCGCCGTGGACAGAGCCATCGTGGCCAGGCCGGCCGTGCTGCCGCACGCGGGCTCGGCTCCGGGAAGGAGAGGCCATCGGGCCGGGCGGGCGTACCTGGGCGACGGCGGCCACGCGCTCCCGGGCGGCGGCGTGCAGGCGGGCGTCCGGGCTCTCCAGCAGCAGCTTGAGGGACGGCAGCAGCAGCGCCCGGCTCCGCAGCAGCGCGCTCAGCTCCTCCACGCACTGCAAGCACAGGGGGCACTGACTCATGCGGGCCCGCCGCGCCCCTGCCCGGCCCCTGCGCCCTGGCCGAGCCCCAGATCTCCCTCCCTCCCTCCGAGGCACCGCTTTCAGTGGCAGCACATGTCCCCCCAGGTGGACACGGACGGTCACTTACTCTCCTGAGTCCTCAGAGCCCTCGTTTCCTCGTAAGGACAATGGAGGTGATGTGTCTGCTCTGCAGTGTGTGTGTGTGTGCGTGTTATGTGTGTGTGAGAGGGAGAGAATGGGTGTTAATAATAACATACAACGCTCAGCATATACTAGATGCTTAACGGCAATAAGAAGCATCGTCCAGCCGAGACTAGTTTGGCTCAGTGGATAGGGCGTCGGCCTGCAGACTGAAAGGTCCCAGGTTCGATTCCTGTCAAGGGCATGTACCTTGGTTGCAGGCACATCTCCAGTTGGGGGTGTGCAGGAGGCAGCTGATTGATGTCTCTCTCTCATCAGTGTTTCTAGCTCTCTGTCCCTCTCCTTTCCGCTCTGTAAAAAGTCAATAAAATATATTTAAAAAAAGAAGCAGCATCGTCCATTGTTAATGCTATCGAATATCTAGCATCATCCACTGCAACAGAGGAAATCAGCAAGTTAAGTGTTTAGCCACCTGTTTAAACCCTGTTATCAACATGAACTGGAAACCTGACACTTAAGCCGTTTCATCTTCAGGAAAAATCAAAGGCATTGGGGTCCCCCGCGGAGGGGCCGGAGTACCCGCAGCTCTTCCTCCCGCTGCCGGGCGGCCTGCTCGGAGGGGCTCTCATAGAAGGAGCCAGTCACCTCCTCCCCACAGAGAACGGGGGGACGGGGAGAGGCCTCAGCAAGCCCCGCCCCGCTGCGTCCTGACATCAGCGGCACGAGGTCAAGTTCCTCAGCCATGGCCATTTGCATGATCATGCTCCTTCCTTTGTCACAACTGTGACTCCCATCTGAGCACAGTTCATGGTCAATCAAAACAGCACAGAACATTTGCACCCACCATTCCTTTAACCTTGGCACCCTGAAAAAACCATGACTGTACCCCATTGTGAGGCAGCATAGGAAAATGGAGGCTGGTCACAGTGGCCACAAAGCTCCTAAGATGATAATTACTCTTCTCTCATCAAACTGGAGGAGAGGAGTGATCACGACCTCCTTACAAAGGGGTTCAGTGCAGGGCCTTTCTCCTCCCCGGGGAGACTGTGGACTTGGGGAGTCAGGTGCTCTGGGGGAGGCAGAGAACAGCACCTGTGCGCATCCCCACAGTAGAGAAACAGGGTCCCACACAAGGTTTCCCCGACCTCAGAGCAGCAGCCCTGACTGCGGGCGCGCGGGCACCTGGCCCTGACCCACCGCGCCTGACCCCAGCTCATGTCACGGCCAAGGTGAGCCCCGTGTTAGTTACACCGCACCTGCCCGGGGCTGGGGTGGGGGGAGATTAAGGGGGTAATAAACTGGGTGGAGACCCCACTCTGTGCCGTGTGTGGACTCCTCCCACGGGTGGCACAGGTGACACAGCCATGGTCCCTCCCCTGGGTGCTCGCTACAGCAGGCCGGCCACAGCTAAGCAAGTAGCCGCCGCCGCCAATCGCACACCACCTCCGGTGTTGGCGCTTTAAACATTTCACAGGAGAATCCTGTCATTCTGTGGTTGACAGACTCCTTTCAATAAATATTTAAAAACCCAATCGAAAACCACTTAGCCAGTCCTCCTTCTGTACACAATTCATTAACGTGCATGCAGAACGGGGGTCTTTTCCCTGAGCGAGTGCAAGGAGGCTCGGACAGCTCTTTACCACTTTATTTTCACGTTTCTCTCCTGCGTGGAGGCAACTCGAAAAGCAATGCGTCACGTCAGCGCCGCTGGCCAGCTGCTGCCGAGGACACGCGGCCGGCTCAGCCTCCGCGGTGCTGAGCTCGGACCCACTGCGGGAGCTGTGACTGACATGCGCTTATCTTAGAAAGTTCAGATGCACATGCGTCTACATGTGACACAAAAACTTGTGACGGCCACCCCACGGGGTCAGGTAGAGAGCCAAGGTCAAACGGAGGTGGTTGCCTGGTTTAGCGTGTTTACGGGGAATAAACACGGAGGTGTGTAATCTCGTCACAATGCTGTGGAAACATGGAAAAAAGAGGGCGGTGGGCGACCCGCCCAGAGGACGGCTGAGGGTCCCCGCTGCGCTCCGGCCGGCCTGCTCCGGCCCAGCACCATGCGAGCAGCCGTGATGCCTGGAACATACATGCGAGTGAGACCCACAGGGCCCAGGGGGACTGGGAGCAGGCTCTGCCCTAGGACTGGGAAAGGAAGGCCACGTCGGAGCCCGAGCAGGGAGCATGGACCAGGGAGGAAGGCCCGCCAGCATCATTTCAGCACTGCGTGTCCTCATGTGACCTGCTACCCACGGGGCCCTTGACCTTCCTGAGCTCCTGTCCCCCCCGAGCAGCAGCGGGCACTGCCCACGCCGAGGGCGGAGGAGGGGCAGGTGCCCGCAGGAGAGACGCACCTGGGCGGGCAGCATGTGCCTGGTGTGGTAGAGGGAGCGGCACATCTTCAGGACCTCCTCCCCCAGCGCCTCCGCGTTCTCCGATGTGCACCCGCTCAGCATGGCCGCGGCCAGCCTCACCCAGGGGTTGTCCGCGACGCTGGCTCTGAGGGGAGAGGCAAGGAGTCAGCTGCGAGAACAAGTTTCAAATACGAAATAAATCCCCCTTTCCGAGTGGAACGCTTGTGCCGAGCGGCACTCGTGAGCCAGAGGACTCGCCCTTCAGGCTGTCGTTCGGGGGACATCTCACGAGGGAGGTGCTCACGGTGGCATCGCCAGCCCCCTGCACCCGGGGCAGCGCAGGCGCTGAAGGGCACCGGCTGCCCCGAGACTCAGGTCGCTGGCTCAGGCGGGCTCCCCGGCTCACTGCCTGGTGCACTCGGAGAAGTGACGTTAACACCCTAAGCCTGGGTGGATGGTCCTGGGGAAGCCACCCACCTTTCTGGGCCTGGTTTTCCCAATTTCGTGCCTGCTCCCGACATACCGGATTTTCCGGCGTATAAGATGCATTTTTAACCCAGAAAATCTTCTCAAAAGTCGGGGGTCGTCTTATACGCTGGGGGTCATCTTATAGGGTGAGTATATCCCAAACTCTATATTTTAACTGGAAAAGTTGGGGGTCGTCTTAAACGCCGGAAAATACGGTAGTCCTTTGCTTAACGAAGGATCGTTTGCCATCGTGAAGTGTCACTCATAATAGCAGGCCCATCGGACTATTCTCTCCCAAACCCGCTTTTCTTAACCACACGATCGTGACTATGATCAGGACTGGCCCCGGGGTCGGGCAGGACTAGTGTCAGGCGGGCAGGGATCAGCGTGGGGCACAGACTGAGGAGGTCACACACCGGCCGCAGGGAGACCCCGCTTTGAGTTCCACCTGGCTCTCTTATTCTAGACAGAAGCACACACACAGCTGGCCCTCTGTTCCCCTCTCTGGCCGCCACACCCCGCGCTGCATAAACGCATCGCAACTTACAGGTCCAGGGACACGGCCCGGGAGCAGGGTCCCGATTTCACTGCCAGCACTGGGAATGACCTTCACTGTGAGTGTCTGTGGTCTCAACAGCACCGCTCTGGATTCTAGGCCCGGAGCACCTAAAGGGCCCTCTCCCTGACAGATGTCACTCCTTGTCCCTGAGAACAACCTCAAGTGCAAGGACAACAAGGAGATACACACGTCTCAGCTCAAAGGCAGCTCTGAGTCTCAGGGACCACTGCCCGTGTCTGAGCACACACAGGGCCCTGGAGCGTGTGGCTGACAGGAGTCCCCCCATCAGCAGAAGGGCACACCCCACGGGGCAACGCGGCTTCCTGACAACACTAGCCAAGATGCCCTTCCACTGACTTTTCCCCAAGCCCCAATCCCTTCCGCCTCCATGCAGCCTCCTGCCGGGACCCAGCCTGCACATCTACAGATAGAACCCTGGAATGAGCAGCCAGATGGATCGCATCACGCACTTTTCTGAGTTTTTAATTCAATTGAGTTGACTGGCAACATCCATCACTGTCACGCCGCCCCTCTCCCCCCACCCTCTTTGTTCTGGTTCCGGTGGGAGGGCTGAGGTCACACTCGGGTGGCCTGGAAGACGGCGCTTTGAGAGCCTGTCTGTACGGGACAGGGGCTGGGAGGAGGGCGAGCGGAGGGGCAATGAGCTCTGACTCTACAGGTCGCATCACGGAGGACGCAGAACACAGGTCAGCAATGTCCTCATTTCCTCCCATGTGCCACTACAAAACACACACCTTTAGAAATTAAGGTATTTTTGCTGAAACTGGTTTGGCTCAGTGGACTGAAAGGTCCCAGGTTCGATTCCGGTCAAGGGCATGTATCTGGGTTGCAGGCACATACCCAGTAGGGGGTGTGCAGGAGGCGGCTGATCTATGTCTCTCGCATCGATGTTTCTGACTCTCTATCCCTCTCCCTTCCTCTCTGTAAAAATCAATAAAATATATTTTTTAAAAAAAGAGAGAACAGCTGGAACAAAACAACTCTGCTGACATCACAAACCAGATGCTCTCGCCAAGTGCTGTCTGATACTTTTGAGTCAACTACCCTATTTTCTGGTGTATAAGACGACTGGGCGTATAAGATGACCCCAACTTTTCCAGTTAAAATATAGAGTTTGGGATATACTCGCCCTATAAGAGGACACCCAGTGTATAAGACGACCCCGACTTTTGAGAAGATTTTCCTGGGTTAAAAAGTCGTCTTATACACCGGAAAATACAGGTATTTGGGTTTAGGGGTGAGATGGATCTTACCCGTCTGTCACAGGCTCCTTGGAAGGCACCGTGTCTTTAAGCCGCAAGAAGCGGTGGAGGAGGCTGGTTTGGGGACACTTACGCGCGCTCGGGGCTCAGGGGCGGCCAGGCCTGCAGGAGCAGCGCCAGGTGCTGGAACTCGGCCTCCGTGTGGCTGGCCTGCAGCAGCTCCGCGAACAGGGCGCTGCGGCTCTCCTCGCTGTCCACGTCGGCCACGGCCACCTGGGGGCAAGATACACGCTTCAGACCGAGGGGGTGCAGAGGCTGAGCAAGTGGTTTCCCGGAGAATTCAAACCTAATGATTTCGACTCAACACTCTTCCGAACATGTTTACAACTCAACAACCTCCCACCTCCCGCCTCCACCGAAAGCCTCCAAAAACCCGGCGCCCTCCCAACTTCAGGGCTTTGCGTCCAAAGTTGTTTAGAACAAGTCGCAAGGTGGGTTTTACCGCTCCTGACCAAAATCAACTCAAACCAGGAGATTTCCACAGGACTGGCTTAGCGGCATCTCATCGATGTGATGTTAAAATACTGAACTGTTTGAGGAGTTGACTCAAAATCTGCCTGTTTATACTTTCAGTTATCCTTCATGCATTTCTACTCTGCATTTTGGCATTATTACTGCTAAGGGCTCATGCTGCCCCCAAAATGTCCCTAATTTGAAATTAAAGGTTTTACCAGAGTGCATTTGTCACATGTTTTTGCGACAAACCGAAATAAAGTAAAACGCTCTTTCCGTCCATCTCCATTTCTAACGTAAAGAAGTCTCAGCCATAAAAGAACGCGAGTGCTTCCTCTCATTAGAGAGCTGGTGACATTTTTCACACACAGAGGCAGCCCCAAAACAAATGGCAGGCACCCCACCCCCACCCCCGCCAGCTCTGGGGACGACAATGCTTGCTAGTCCCAATCAGCAGGCCGTTTCAACGTAAAAGCAGCCCACAAGCTGGTTCTCTCACTCCCCAGCCTCTCCTGACGGGGTAACGAAGACGCCCATGATACCCGGAAAGAGGAGAGCGCACGGTGACCTACATGTTGGCTAAACGGTCTTCATGAATGCGAGTTTCCAGAAGGTCAATTCAATGGTCGTTCTGGCTCTGACCCCCAAGAGGCTGAGCCACGGACTCTGCCTTCCACGGGGGCTGGTAAGTGCTATGAAGTCACTGGAGACGCCGGGTCCTTCAGAGCCGCCCCCAGCCCATGCCCCTCTCCCGTGGAAGAGCCACTGGGAGCATCTGACTGTTCCTGAAATAACTTCAGGTCTCTGCGCTCATCACCCCCACGCGCTGCCTCAGGGGCTCCGCTCCCTCTGCCCCCACATTCCGTCTCCACACGGCTGTGGGCTCTCAGGCCCACCCCGCACTTCCCTCGGATTTCTCCAGCGTCACCTTATCACTGCAGCACTGCCCCCCTAAAGCACGCCCCCCCTTATCTCTCTTCCTCACCCGCCTCATTTCCCTCTGCGCGTTTAAGAGTACGAGGCAGGTTGGAGATTTGCTTATTCCCTTGCTTCTTCGTTAGAAGGGAAGCCTTCAAAAATGGAGGCTTTTACTTATTCACTGGTTTATCCCCGCTTCTTTTTTTAAAAATATATTTTATTGATTTTTTTACAGAGAGGAAAGGAGAGGGATAGAGAGTTAGAAACATGGATGAGAGAGAGCCATCCATCAGCCGCCTCCTGCACACCCCTACTGGGGATGTGCTCGCAACCAGGATACATGCCCTTGACTGGAATCGAACCTGGGACCTTTCAGTCCGCAGGCCAGTGCTCTATCTACTGAGCCAAACCGGTTTCGGCAATATGCCCACTTCTTAAACTAATGCTTGAGACAGTAAAAGTCTTACTGAGTCAATGAATGACCTGACGAATGGGTACACAAACGAATGGATAGAAGTCATCATTCGTAAAATGTTTTAGCATGGAATATCAAATATTCATGGAGTTGCCATAAGTTCTAGCTGCTCTATTGTTCATTATTATTATTATTATTATTATTATTATTATTATTAAAGATGGACGTAAGATCTTAAAAGGAGTGCCACCAAGGAGGAATCGCTGCTTGACATGCTCCTTGACTCTGTCTCAACCACCGGGGCCTCGCTGAGCCCTGTGATTTCAGCAGCGCCCTTCTTCTCAAGCCTCACTTTCCATCTCTGAAAAGTGAGCACCCCAAATCCCTGATGTCTCAGGTGTGAAGCGCCCACAGGTCTGAGGCTGGAAGAGGGGCTAGGAGTGGCTGCTCTTTGCTTACTGAGCGGTGATCTACATTCTGACTGAGTTTACTTGTAGAGCACGTGCTGTGCCTAGAAAAATACAGTGGTACCTTGAGATACTTGTTTAATTTGTTCCGTCACCTTGAGGCGTGGGAAACTAGGAGACGCTCGAGTCGCGGTAAACTGGTGGGTCGTGTGCAGTCGGCAGATCCGCGCGATGACTCCTATCTCAACTGTTGCTCGTGTTTCAAAGCAAAAATCGCTCGCTCGACGGCTCGTATCTTAAAAATCTCGTATGTTAAGGCACTCGTATCTCGAGGTACCACTGTACTTGAAAACGACTGGAGGCCGTGTCTGTGTTATTCCTGGGAGTGCTGACACTCCAGCTCCCACAATTAGCTGCAGCATAATTAAGAATAATCAGTTTCTCCTTTACATGACACACAGCGTCTAACGGGTTATTTGCTGCCGACCATAAAGAGGAAGAGAGGAGGAAAAGGTGATTCATGTTTGCAATATCATTTAGACTTCTTTCTTTTCAGAAAGGGTAACAGGCTGTAAATCCTAAGTGCATTAACTGTCACAAGGAAAGAAAAGAGAAAAGGAACTATAAATTAAACCTTCAGATCTTTGTTTTCATATTAGTGTGCAAATAACAGTTTCCACTTACAAAATGTTAGGTAATAAATCCCTTTGTAGAACACATTTCTAATGTATTCACAGACTTTTTCAAGTTATTATTTTTTAATGTATCTCTATTGTTGGCAATATTACGTAAGTCCTCTTTCTTTCCCATTGGCCCCCTCCTCCCCACTTCCGTCCTCTCCCAGGTCCTCACCACACTACTGTGTCATGAGTGATGCACATGTGTAGGCATGTAAGTTCTTCTGTTAACCTCCCCCCTTCCCTTCCTTCTACCCTCACCTTCCTTCTGAGACTTGTCGGTCTATTCCATGTTTCTGTCTCTGCATCTGTTTTGTTCATCAGTTTATTCTGTTCATTAGATTCCACATGTGAGTGAGATCATGTGATACCTGTCTTTGACTGGCGTATTTTGCTTAGCATATTACTCTCCAGCTCCCTCCATGCTGGCTCAAAGGGTAAGAGACTTCGTTTTCACAGCTGCATAGTATTCCATTCCATGGGTACACAGACGTTTAAGAGTTTGTCTTTGTCAGGAAACATTTTTTTCTGGATGCTCACTAATCATTTCAATTACTAGATCACCGATGCCCATTTTCAAAATACAAATGTCGCAATTATAATAACTTACACAATCATATTTACGACAATCGTATAGCAGTGACTTATGAGTTATTTTCACATATATTACATATATTCACTTATCATTTGTTTTAGCGCTTATAATAAATTCTATTTATTAACTAGTCATTTTCACTATTTTTCTTGGGTTTTCAAAAATTAGAATTATATGGTCTACCAGTAATAATAATTAAGATTTCTAAAACATCACAGCCCCTCTTTCTGTTTCCTGTCTTACAGAGAGTAGGGCCTCCGGGACCATCCTAAACACACAGTGATATTGGGAAATGTTTGTTCTTCACTTTCATGAAAGTGCCTCCAAATTTTCAGTTCTGAAAAAGTCAGCTATCATTAAATCCTAGCTGTCAGCAGAGAACACAGCGTAGCAAATGATCAATATAGATTCCCTGCATAAACACTTATAATGAAAATAATGATGTTATCTCCTTTCTTTCTAGAAGATGGTTTTGGCCCAGTATGTTTTCATATCACAACCAGCAATGTTGCTCATTAACGGTTAAAAAATACTAAGCAACCTTAAAAGTGTAAGAAAATCAGCATCATAAATCTGACAAGTTATCTGAACAAAAAAAAACAGGGAGGAAAGTCTGGCTCAGAGACTAGAAGTTAAAGTCTGAGGCTGTAAGGCCTGCAGCAGCGTGAATGGCAGGGGGTATAAACCCCCAGAAATACCTGGAACCCGGACACCTGGCGGAGCACAGATGTGCAACCAGGAAAGACGCAGCCTCTCTTTCCAGTCCATGCATGTGCCACACAGCCACAGTGGGACATGACCACAGAACATGCTCTCACACAGAGAAAGACTGCCTGCAGGCGGCGAGCAAATGAAAGGATAAAAGGGCCATTGGATTACACATGCGGCTTGAAAAGAATGCCGGTCAAGTCCAAATACATGTTTACTTTGAAGACGTGACTGGATCTTCCTGCGGCTTCCCGTCCTCTTCTGTAAGACGAAGATGGCATGCATTTCTATGACGGTGGTATTACATCAGAAAGTGTGAGTAAGAGAGCCAGCAAACAGACGCACCGGGGAGGCACACATGAATAACAGATGTTATTTATATGATCCACTACCTCCTATGCCGCATATAAAGCCACTGTGTCCCAAGTTTTCTTCTAATAAGGATTACGGGCTATAGATAGGACAGAGGAGGAAGAAAATATAGCTGCTTTAGGATAAAGAATCAGGGGTTGCTGAAACAGGTGTTGCTCAGTGGATAGAGCGTCGGCCTGCAGACTGAAAGGTCCCAGGTTTGATTCCAGTTGGGGGCATGTACCTTGGTTGCAGGCACAACTCGAGTAGGGGGCGTGCACAGGAGGCGTGAACCCTCAGAGGCCGTGTGACCCCTCCAACACAGACAGGGTGACCCCTGGCAGGCTGCTCCTGAGAGTCACTGTGGGACCTGCCCCGGCACACCTTCCGCGGTCCCTCTGCTCCCGGCGACGCCAGTGATGAGGCCAGTCCTTCCAGGGCAGAGCCTGTTCCTCAGAGCAACTCAAGGCCTTCAGCTACCTGATGGGCCGGTAACACTGCCACTCCCGCTCCTGATCATCTCAGGGGTGCGGCCGGGGCGCTGCTCTAACACTCCGGCCCGCCTGCTCACATGAGCACGCACCTGCTTGTGGCCTGTGTGCTTCCACGTGGAAAGCACCGAGCTGTGCAGAAATCTCTGGTAAATGGAGGCGAATTACACAGAACAGAGTCAGGCTGCGAAGCCCCTCCATCATCCAGGCCACCCCCCGCTGGGGTGTCGGGGGAGGCCACGCTGAACACTGCCTGCCCCGCACGCCAGCGCCCCGGCCCTGCCGCTTTAAAGGTGACCTGCCCAAGGTTCTAACGTTTGCCCTGCGTTCAGTAACTAGTATTTAATGGGCGCCTTTACGACCCCTGTCCTCACGGAATTTATTTTCTCTTGGAAGCAGACAGACACCATATAATGAACAGAGCGAGGGACACAGGGTAGGTAGGAGGAACTGAGCAGAGAGTGATTAGAGGCGAGTTAAAATGGTCATAAAACAGACCGTGACTGGGTCACTCATTCAGGGGGTAGTCATTTTAGAACTGGTGACATTTAAGCTAACGTCTGAGGAAGGACATCCATCTCCTTTTCTTTTTTTAAAAAAGGGATATTTGCCTGAAACCGGTTTGGCTCAGTGGATAGAACGTCAGCATGCGGACTGAAGGGTCTCAAGTTTGATTCCGGTCAAGGGCATATGCCTTGATTGTAGGCACATCCCCAGTAGGGGGTGTGCAGGAGGCAGCTGATCGATGTTGCTCTCTCATTGATGTTTCTAATTCTCTATCTCTCTCCCTTCCTCTCTGTAAAAAAAATCGATAAAATATATTTTAAAAATAAAAATAAAATAATAAAATAAAAAAGGGACATTTTTTAAAAATTGGGATATTTTTCCCAATGCTTTCTTTTTTTTAGACAGAGTGTGAAAGAGGGGCAGGAGGGGGTAAGAGGAAGAGAGACAGAGAGAGAAACATTGATTTGAGAAAGAAACAACTGGCTGCCTCCTGCGCGTGCCCCAACCTGGGCCAGGAACACCCTAAGCCACAGGCTCCTTTTTACGTAAAGACACAGGAAAATAGACAGAGGTGCCGGGGTAGGGAGGTTTTTTAAGGAAACATCGGTATTTTGGCCCACATTTTTCACGCACCAGTTAACTAGAAAATTACAAAACCTAAAAACTCCGATAAATTGCACCCCGGGGATTAACACACTAAATGCACCCCTCCCCCTCCTCCTCCAGTCCCCCCCACACACACCCCTAAACTGGGGCACATCTCCGGAGCAGAGGTGAAGGCCTCTCGCGCTGTTGAAAGCGAGGGCCTCTGAATTTGTAATTCTGTTAGCTCGTCATTAGAAACGAGAACCGCGTCTGAGACCCGGGCAGCAGGCTGCGCTCTGGTGCTGATGCTGCAGGAGCGGCCCGCTGCCAGCCACACCCGGGTCTGTGCGGCCACTGCGCCGGGCGCCTCCGGGACAGTGAAAAGTGAAGTCCCTCTTTGATGGCTGCAGCGTTGGCTGGAGGATCCCGGGCCTCGGAAAAGGCAGCGGCACCTCATTTTCTGGTCCCCGAATCTGACAAGATGGTCATCGATCCTCATGTTCACGCCGAGAACCCATCGCCACCCTCACGTTCCCGCTGAGCACGCAGAGGGGACAGCGGACACGAGAGCCTGAGCGCCCGGGGTGTCGGGGGTCTGGGATGCGGGGATGAAGACACCCGTGTGAGGGGAGAGTGACAGCGGAGCCACACAGGCCAGCTCCTCTGGGGCCTGCAAAGCCAGGGACGGTCCCAGAGGGAAGACGAGCGAGGGAGCGGGAGAAGGATGCTGTGAGATGCTAAGATCTCGTGCGGTCGCTCCGCTGCTTCTGTCCCGGGACAGGAGAGAGGAGAGGGCCTGAGGGTCCCAGGATGGGGCAGGAGAGAAGCGCACGGCTCAGCGGCCACTGCGCCTCCCTTCAGCCTGCATCTCCCCGGGCAGGGGAACCCCCAGAGCTAACCAGCATCGGGGAGGCCCTGACTGCATCGCGCGGAGAGAAACACGCCCGCGTGTGAGCCAGCCAGCCGCCTGGGAAAGGCAGGGACTGCACAGGGTCACCCCGAGCAGCCAGGGGAGGGCACCCCGTCAGGCTGGCTGCTCCCGGGGCCGGCGGCGGCCGCTCCTCACCTGCGGGCGCGGCCACGCGGCCCGGAGGATGGCTTCCGTGCGGAAGAGCGCCAGCAGCCGGCCTTCCTCCTCGCTCAGCGCGAACGCCTGGCCCAGCACCTGCAGCGCCTGCACGCGGGGCCGCACCGGCCGCGAGTCGTCGGAGCAGAAGGGCCGCAGCCACGCCAGCAGGTCCTCGGGCGACACCAGCTCCTCCCTGCGGGGCAAGGTCAAGGGCAGGTCAGTCCTTCCCGCTCCAGGAATCAGACGTGGTGACTGTATTTCTGAACTCGAGAGCAGAAGGTTAGGTTTTCAATGGCTAACAGCAAACCACCGTAGCTACTTAAAAAGGATGTCAATAAAGATGATTTTTTTTAAATATATATTTTTTTATTTTTTACAGAGAGGAAGGGAGAGGAATAGAAAGTCAGAAACATCGATGAGAGAGAAACATCGATCAGCTGCCTCCTGCACGTCCCCCACTGGAGATGTGCCTGCAAGCAAGGTACATGCCCTTGACTGGAATCGAACCTGGGACCTTTCAGTCCACAGGCCAACATTCTATCCACTGAGCCAAACCGGTCTTGGCAATAAAGATGATTTTTAAACAGTATCATATTAAATTGTGTTCCCTAAAGCTGATAAAATAACCAGTAATCAATATGACCTTAGCTACTCTGCTTCTTATACAAAGTTCAGTAAGTAGTATGCTTATTTCAAGGAGCGATAATCATAATGTCAGTTATCACTCCAGGAATTTAATATCAACTATTACTATCGACAATAACTATGCAGAGCCAGTAGGATATGTTCCATTTTACTTTATTTTTCCCACTTTTACTAATACGTAGCTGACATGTAATGTTCTGTTAGTTTAACCTAATGATTTTGTATTTGTATATATTGCAAAATGACCACCATGATAAATTTAGCTAAATCCATATAACCTGACATAGTTAAAATTTTTTTAAATTTATCATTGAAAATATTACAGATATACCTTTTCCTGCCCCCACTGTGCTGAGGGTTAAACGTTGTGACTTTTACCTTCTTCATCTCTTTTTTAAGAAAAAAAAAAAAAAAAACCTCTGAAGCTTTTTTGTGCAGAAGCCTTTGTAATTGAAATAAAAAGTAAGCCCTTGCTCTCTAGATCCACTCCCCAATGTCTCCCTCTTTGGAACCCGAAGCTTAAAAGCTGGTCCGTATGCAAGACCCACGGTGCACTCCTCTGTGTATCTGCTGGAATCTCACTAAGAAACCCGCCGAGACCGGTTTGGCTCAGCGGATAGAGCGTCGGCCTGCGGGCTGAAAGGTCCCGGGTTCGATTCCGGTCGGGGGCATGTACCTTGCTTGTGGGGCGTGCAGGAGGCGGCTGATCGACAATGTTTCTGACTTTCTATCCCTCTCCCTTCCTCTTTGTGAAAAATCAATAAAAATATATTAAAAAAAAAAAAAGAAAGAAAGAAAGAAAACCTGCCCTCTGACCTCCTTGTGACGGCCCCTGAGGGTGAACCTGGGAAGGTCCCTTTCATCCCCTTCACGAGGAGGCCAGGACTGAGAGGGCGCTGACCGCCCTGGGGAGTGGCTGGTCAGCCTGACTGACAGGCACGCGGACAGGAGGCACCTCCCTGGCGGCGCTCAGTGCTCCCACCAGGCGGCATCCGCTGACCCTGCAGCTACGGCGCCGTCTCAGCCTGGAGGACCCCCACCCCCTCCTCCTCTAACACTCAGGTTCCCCACACCAGGCCGGCCAGCAGCGGTCCGGAGAAGCTGTGCGAGGTCAAAGGCAGAAAAGCAGAGGCCCTGCTCGCAGCGTCTCCCACACTCTCCTACTGGGCTTATCCTACACGCTTTCACCCAGACCTCAGGCGTGGGGCCAAGCGTGGGAATAGGCCAGCGAGGCATCTGGGTGCCAGGTTGTGCCTGTGAGCCAGGCTGGAGCCTGGTTCTAGTCCCAGGTCTGACCCGGGAAAAGTCCATTCCCTCTCTGAGCTTCTAGCCTCACCCGAACATGGCAGCAACATATACAGCCATCTAAAATAGTAATCATTACTCTATAAGGATAAAGTCATCATAACAGCAAGTAAATACAACAAAATATGCGTGTTTATAAATCTTGATCAACATGATATAAAAATGCATCTACCCTGATTTTGGCTCAGTAGATAGAGCATCAGCCTACAGGCTCAAGGGTCCCAGGTTTAATTCCGGCCAAGGGCATGTACCTTGGTTGCAGGCACATCCCCAGTAGGGAGTGTGCAGGAGGCAGCTGATCAATGTTTCTCTCTCATGGATATTTCTAGCTCTCTATCCCTCTCCCTTCTTCTCTGTAAAAAAAAAAAAAAAAAGAAAAATCAATAAAATATATTTTAAAAATGAAAATGAAAATAAATAAAAATGCATCTGTACCTGAACAATACCGGCATAGAAGTCAATATGCAAACAAGAACAAACAATTACTGAATGAACTATTGGGAGTTTTCCCAAACACTTCATTGTTATTAAGCTAGAGGCCCGGTGCATGAATTCGTGCACGGGTGGGGTCCCTTGGCCTGGCTGGTGATCGGGGCCAATCGGGGCCGGCCGGGCAGGGGGATGGACTGTGAGAGGCTGGCCAGCCACGGGAGGTGGGCTGTGGGAGCACACTGACCACCAGGGCGCAGCTCCTGCACTGACCTCTGTCCCCCGGTGGTCAATGCACGTCATAGCTATCATCTGGTCGTCCAGTCATAAAGATCGCTTAGGCTTTTATATGCATAGACCATACCCATGAAAAGAGGAAAACCAGGACAAGGCCTTCCAGGCTCGACATGGAGATCAGGTGTAGGGGAGATCTTTGTAAACTCGGGCCGTATCTACCCATTCATTCTTTGTTGCCGCTATTTCTATCACTGCCATTGCACGCAGATGAGAAATTCTTTCTAAAAACGGCATTAGGGACACACACCTTCTAGATTTACACAACGTGAATACGCTTCGCTAAGAATTTCCATCCTTAGCCACGACAGTTGGTGGAGGCAGCCGTAAATCCCTTCTCTAAGCCAGAGAGCCCCTCCCCCGCCCCCCTAGGAGAAGGTGAGGAGCCCGGCTCTCAGCACACAGGCTCAGGGCAGGGGGTGAGCAGAGCAGACGGGGCACCTGCAGCTGGGGAAGCCATGCGTGCACCTGCAGAAACACTTCCAGCTCCGCAAAAAGCGCTCCGCTCTCCCTTTCAGAAACGCCTGGAAACAGAGCTTGGTTTGGAAGCGTCACACACACTGCGTGTGATTCCGCGGCTCCGGGGAAGGCGCTGAGCGAGATCGCCAGCCTGTCCCAGCTTACCCCTGGTCCACGCTGGCACGGACGGCCGCCACGACGCCTTCCAGGACCTGGAGGGGGTCCCGGGTCCCGCCGAGGTCGGCTCCGCCTCCGCTGTGGGGGAGAGAGGGACAGTGAGAAGGTGCCTCGGACACAGCTCGGCACCCGCACTCAGACAGCCCAGGTGGGGGTGGGCACCGCGCCTGCAGCTCGGCCTTCATGGATCCGCAGTCTGCGGGCGTACGGAGTCTGTCCTACACGCAAGGACGTGAAAAGTATTCTGGGAAGGAACTCACAGTCTAATACATTTGTGTTTCCTATCAGGAGGATAAAAACCCTACTCCCTTTCTGTCATTCAAAAAGCATTCCATGGCCGAAACCGGTTAGGCTCAGTGGATAGAGCGTCAGCCTGCAGACTGAAAGGTCCCAGGTTCAATTCCGGTCAAGGGCATGGACCTTGGCTGTGGGCACTTCCCCAGTAGGGGGCATACAGGAGGCAGCTGATCAATGTCTCTCTCTCATCGATGTTTCTAACTCTCTATCCCTCTTCCTTCTTCTCTGTAAAAAATCAGTAAAATAATATATATATATATATATATATATATATATATATATATATATGCATATGCATGCCCTTGGAGTCATCCTTGACTCTTAAAAACAAACAAACAAAAACACAAAAACACAAAAAGCATTCCATGGACATTAAATACCGGAGCTATCTCCAACATTAAACATGTAGTAGTCATCCACATTCTCCAGGAGGCCTATTTACTCATATGTCCCGGGCACTTCGCAGAGATCAGGCACTGCCACGCTCTACCTATACCCTGCCATTCATTCCACCATCCCAGCGGCCCATCACACAGGCACTGTTACTGCGCCCAGCGTACCGCTGTGTGAGTCTGAAACCCCAGTGAATTCTGAAAAAGCATCAGAGGGAAAAGACGTTTTCAATGAGTTTTCTGAATAGTTCGAGGTATATGACTTAAGTCAACTGCTGGATCCGTTATTTTCATTCCTTTGTTATTTTATGCCTATCATATTTTACTAACGTCCTCAAAGGTAATTGTTATGGATATTGTCAAAGGGAGTTTCTTTTCCTATACGAAGAGGTGGTTGAAATCTTAATGTCCCCTTTCCTTCCACTGCGAAAGACTTAATTCACAGTTATGGACTGTCTTAAGTGTGTAAGTGTAACATTTATGAGATCAGCCTACATCCAAGCTTCAGTAGCAGAACTGGTGCAGCGAAGGAGGTTACAGGCAAAACTTACATCAGAATGTTTTTCATGCAAAAATTTCCTTAACTATTAATGAAAATGTGCAAATTTTAGGAAATAAACTAAATTCATAAAGCATGAATGGTTCAAAATTTTTGTTTTTGTGATCTGCCTGTAAAACCTTGATGTAAGAAACAATAAAAAATAACTCTGAATCACAAGATACCAAATGTGGCAAACAAGTACCTCTCATCATTTGCCAGAGGAAAGTGGTTCTTTGACCACCATCACCCCCAAAGCCCATGTTAATAATAAAAAAAAGGCTTTATTAATATGGCATGTATTATTTCTAAAAAACGTTACACTTTATTTCTCTCTCTCTCCCTCTAAAATTGCCAGCTACCTCAGAGCGCTCCGGTGAAAATTGCATGAAGCTGGGGTAATTAAACTGATAAAGGCTCATTTGATTTCAGTTCAGCGGCTGGAAACTGACATGCATTTAATCAAAAAGTTCCTCAAGAGCAATACAGAATTACAAAGAACGCTTAAGAGGAGAATGAATTAAGCACAACTAAATCTTTTAGCCTAACTGCATTATTCACCCAGAGCACTCGGCGACTCATTATTTTCTCAGCTTAACGCCCCTCTGTGCTAACCCTCCGCATGCATTCCTCTGAAGACGCCAGCATATCAATGCCCAGCTGGAATTTCTCCATGGTGAGGTTTTTGGGTTTTAATTTTAATTTCATTTTATTTTTTGCCATCATTTCAGGTAAATCATGTCCTAAGACACCTCACAGAAGTCTAACTTCTCCGGAAGGTGATTAACGGGCCTTGGGGACTTCCCAGAAGCCTCTGGGGACCGCTGCCCACCGCTCCGCGAAGGGGCACTGGGAAAGGCTAGAGCTGCGGGTCTGCCCTGAGGTCGCATGCAGCCTGACGCCTGGCTGTGTCACATGCACTTGGCCTTTCCCTGGAGGGAGGCGTGTGGAACCGGAAGTTAGCCACGTCCTTGACATGTGACATGAAACTGAAACGTTCTCCCGGTTCTCTAGTCTCAAGACACGGGATTGGAGAAATCTAACCACCTGCCTCTCACTTCCGTCTCCCCCAGGTTTCCCCGGCGGCGCCCGGACCGCTCACCTCAGGGCCGAGATGATGCGCATCACGGCGCTGCGCACTACGTCCTTGGGCGAGAGGTCCAGGGGGCCCACGGCCACCGCCAGCAGCTGCCGGATCATGGCCAGAGGCTGGCCGTCCAGGCACATGGCCACGGCTTGGTCGTGAAGCTTCCCTTGTTCTGACCGGGAGAGGTCATAGAGGCGGCTGTATGTCCGCAGTGTTTCCTGAAATAAAGAAATACATACATACATAAATAAATACATAAATAAGGAAAGAGAGTGGTATTCAACATCTAAACAGCCCATAGGAATTAAATGTCATAGAGGCGACTGTATTTCCGCAGTGTTTCCTGAGATAAAGAAATACATACACACATAAATAAATATATAAATAAGGAAAGAGAGTGGTATTCAATATCTAAACAGCCCATAGAGGTGACTGTATTTCTGCAGTATTTCCTGAAATAAATAAGGAAAGAAAGTGGTATTCAACATCTAAACAGCCGATAGGAATTAAATGTCATAGAGCGACTGTATTTCCACAGTATTTCCTGAAATAAATAAATACATAAATACATAAATGACTGAATAAGGAAAGAAGAGATCATAGAGGTGACTGTTTTTCCTCAGTACTTCCTGAAATAAACACATAAATACATAAATAAATAAATGAATAAATGAGGAAAGAAAGTGGTATTCAACATCTAAACAGCCCATAGAGGTGACTGTATTTCCGCAATATTTCCTGAAATAAATGCATAAATAAATAAGGAAAGAAAGAAAGTGGTATTCAACATCTAAACAGCCCATAGGAATTAAATGTCATAGAGGCAACTGTATTTCCGCTGTATTTCCTGAAGTAAATAAATACATAAATAAATACATAAATGAATGAATAAGGAAAGAAGAGATCATAGAGGCGACTGTGTTTCCGCAGTATTTCCTGAAATAAATAAACACAGAAGTACATAAATAAATAAATGAATAAATAAGGAAAGAAGAGATCATAGAGGTGACTGTATTTCCGCAGTATTTCCTGAAATAAATAAACACATAAATACATAAATAAATAAATGAATAAATGAGGAAAGAAAGGGTATTCAACATCTAAACAGCCCATAGAGGTGACTGTATTTCCGCAATATTTCCTGAAATAAATAAATAAATCCATAAATAAATAAGGGAAGGAAGAAAGTGGTATTCAACATCTAAACAGCCGGCAGGAATTAAATGTCACAGAGGTGACTGTATTGGCGCAGTATTTCCTGAAATAAATCAATCAATTAAATAATAAGGAAGGAAAGTGGTACTCAACATCTAAACAGTCCATAGAGGTGACTGTACTGGCGCAGTATTTCCTGAAATAAATTAATTAATTACATTAAATAATAATTAATTAATTAAATAATAAGGAAAAAAAGTGGTACTCAACATCTAAACAGCCCATAGAGGTGACTGTATTTCCGCAGTATTTCCTGGAATAAATAAGGAAAGAAAGTGGTATTCAACATCTAAACAGCCCGCGGGAATTACATGTCTACCTGCACACAGTGAAGCTTCCAGCAGCTTCCCAAAGCAAATGCAGCGCAACCTAGTGCCTTTCGGTCCAGCCTCAGAACAGATGGCTGTTTTGTTCCTGACCCTCGTGGTGTGAAGTGGCTAAAATCCTTTTCAGAGAAGTGCGAACCGAACGAACTATCCAGTGATAAGGAAGAGGGGAGAAGGACTAACGTAGCTTCCGAGGGTGAATGAGAGGAAATGCCCACGTCGGCCGGGCAGCTGACCTTGTGTGCATGCCATTACCTGCTCGCTGTTCTGCAGAGAGACAATGAAGCTGTGGCTCAGCGTGTCCAGGTGAGCGAGCGACTTCTCCAGGTGACTCAAGGCGTCCGCGTAGGTCACCTGAGAGTCCCCAGCTTCCTGCACGTCCTCTTCCGAATTTCTCTTCCGCGGCTTCTCGATAAAATGCCTGACGGTCTGAATGGCCTTGCTCGTCATCTCCTTGCGGACCTCCACCGGCAGCTGGACAAAGAGGGAGAAAAGACGTCAGACAAACCAGCCCCCGCTCCCGGCTGTGATGTGTTCTTTTGTTTGTTTGTTTCTTGTTGTTGTTTTTTTTATATATATATTTTATTGATTTTTTACAGAGAGGAAGGGAGGGGAATAGAGAGCTAGAAACATCGATGAGAGACATCCATCAGCTGCCTCCTGCACACCCCGTACTGGAGGTCTGCCCGCAAGCAAGGTACATGCCCCCGACCGGAATCGAACCCGGGACCTTTCAGTCCGCAGGCCGACGCTCTATCCACTGAGCCAAACCGGTTTCGGCTGATGTGTTTAATAAGGCATTCGCGAGACAGAGAGGGCAAAGGTGCAATCTTACTCTACCCAGTGGTAGTGCTTTTTTTATCCATGATTTTCTTCTGTGAAGAAGACAAAAACAGGGGAGTAACATTTGCACTGTTAAACCAGCAAAAAGAGATTTTTTTACACGAGTCTTTTCTTTTAATATATTTTTATTGTTGGTAAGTCCTCTGCTCCAACATCTGAGAACGCAGTCCACCCCGCTGAGTGCATGTACACTGTCAGCTCAGCATGCTCGGCCTAGGCCCACGCAGAGGTCTGTGCTTTCCAGAACGTGCTATTGGCCACAGGAGGTGAGTGCGTATTTTCAGAGTTTATTTTTTATTTTTATCTCATCATTAGTTTCATCAGAAAAGCTTGTTTCACCCTTATTTTTAGTGGTATTTAAAAATAACCAAACGACCTGACACTTATCAAGGATACAGTGTGCAAATAAATGCAACCCCAAGTTAATTTTTCCTGACGAGCCAGGACCTCTAAGGCGCCAAATAAAATTAGGACAAAGCTGTAAGGGCTTTTATTTCACTGTTTGAGCTTCTCACCGCTTCCCTTTGTAAAAACAGGTTTATTGCTGAAGGACTTGAAGGTGAGTTTAAAAAGTCTAAGTTTAACACTGAATTTACAGCTAGGAAACTTATTTTTTTTAATAAATTCTTCCATGATGGAACCAGCAAGAAGTAAAAGAGGAAAAGATGGACCGAAACAGCAATTTCTTCACTGACTCTAACTCACAAGGTACTTTTCTTCTTAGCTGTCTTTTTTGTGTGTGTGTGTGAAATCCACAGAATGAACGTGTCACTCACGTGCATCATTACCATAATAACCAATCAAAGATTTGAGGCTGGTCCCTGACAGCACTCTGTAATTGCTATTCAAAAAGCGTGGATTTTGAGAGATAAGTGCCTAAATCGTTCTATTGCTCAATAAATAGATAATGAACATCAATCTTCCAGGCCCTGGGAAAATGAGATAAAAATATGAGCCGGGTGCTAGGAAATCACATTTAGTAAGGAGATGAGATGGGGAGGTGAGGAGGGGAGAGGGGGTGGGATTGAGGAGTCACCCGTGACCTCTGCACATCTCCTCGGCTCTACCTTCCAGATGCACCCAGACTCCACCCGATTCCCACTCTTCGCTGACTCCACTCCGCCCCAAACCCCACCGCCTCTCTCGAGTGGAATGGGTGCAGCCGGCCTCGCGACGTGGATGTGGCAGAGAGCGAATCGCCACACACTCGACTCCACTGCATCTGCCCAGCCCTTGGCGCTGGGGTGAGCCACCTCCCAGCCCCTGGCATCTGAACAGAAGGGATGTGTCACGCCTGAGCCGCTGCGATCAACAGCCTGCGTGCACTGCTGTCCTGTCTCCCTGTGTCCCAGCCACGGCCGCTGGGGAGGGTGCGGGTCCCTGACGGTCGAGCGTCCAGCGGCTTGGATCTTTTTCATTCATTCATTCATTCATTTATATTTTTTATTGATTTTTCACAGAGAGGAAAGGAGAGAGATAGTCAGAAACATCGATGAGAGAGAGACATTGATCAGCTGCCTCTGCACGCCCCCTCCTGGGAATGTGCCCGCCACCAAGGTCCATGCCCTTGACCAGAATCAAACCCAGGACCTTCCAGTCCGCAGGCCGATGCTCTATCCACTGAGCCAAACTGGTTTCAGCTGGTGGCTTGGATCTTATGTGACTGGTTTAGGGCTCTCTCACCGGAACAGGAGCGTGAGGAAGCATGCGTGTTTGCGGTGTTCCATGAAACCACTGTGCCCGGGTGACCTGGCCACTCCGGCACTGCCTGGCGGCAGAGTGACAGCTCACCAACACAACACCGGCCACTCCTCTGCTCACCTCTGCTCGGTGCTTCCGGGCACCAAGAGCAAAAGCCAGTCTCGATGCCTACAGACCTGCTCTTCCTCCGGCCTGTCTCACCCCACCCCTGTCTCCACCCTGTCCCCCACTCCCAGCACCGGTCTCCGGGCCTCCCTCCGCGCCCTTCCACCTGCTGGCCCCTGAATCCTCCGGGCTGGCCCCGGCTGCCCACGGGCTTTCTCCTGACCAGGGTTCGCTTCTTTTCTTTAAATATATATTTTATGGATGTCAGAGAGGGAGGGAGAGGGAGAGAGAGACATCAATGATGAAGCCGGACAGAAGGAGCCGCAGAGGAGCCTGAGGCCTGCGGTGGCAGAGTCTTTCTTGGTTTCAAGTCCACGCGGCCATTTCCTCCCGGGCAGGCGCTGCGGGCTGATCAGTCTCATGAGGCAGCACTTTTCCTTCTTCCCTTTGAAAGAAGCGTCGCCTGACTGGGAAGATGAGGCGGAGATGGAGGAGCTGCGGGGGGCCGGAGCAGAGCCGGTGCTCCCCACAGCGTCAGGCGGGAAACGGGGGTGGCATGCTGCTCACCCGGAAATGGCAACGACGCGGGACAATGGGCAAATCAAAGCAAAATTGTCTTATTCACATGTTTGCCCAGCGCTGTGCTCTGAGGCTGGAAACCATTTCCCTGGTGAATGAAGGACGGCTGGGGAGCCACTCCATTCGCTCTCCATGTAAAACCTCGCAGGGCTTTTCCATCTCCCCTTCACGCACAAACCCCCACCCCGGCCACATGCCGGCCGGCTATGGGCAGAGGGACACCAAGGTAAGTCAGCACACGCCCTCCTGTGAATATACACATCCTAATGCAGAAGCCAAACACATCAATAATAAGCGTAAGACGCAGCCGAAGCGTAAGTATGTGGGTGTGTTTTAAGAATATTTATAGAAAAGTGTCTGGCCCAACCAGCGTGGCTCGGTGGTTGAGCATCCACCTATGAGCCAGGAGGTCACGGTTCGATTCCCGGTCAGGGCCCAGGCCCAGGTTGTGGGCTCAGTCCCAGTGTGGTGGGGCGTGCAAGAGGTAGATAATCAATGATTCTCATCATGGATGTTTCTCTCTCTCTCCTCCTCTCCCCCTTCCTCTCTCAAATCCATTTAAAAAGGAAAATATCTACATTTATACGCAGGTGCAGACCAGTTTAAGGCCACTGGTTTCCGAACTCTCGCCTCCACTGACTTCCCTTTCCTAACACTGACCTTCCTGAGTCAGCATCCCCTTCCCTTCAGCGCAGCTGCCTCGCTCACCTGGGAGAGGCCTGCCCCGTCTCCCCGAACCCCGCAGGGACGCACTGCCCCAGAGTCCAGAAAGCTCCAGAATACCAAACAGGAGAACCATTCAAAGCACTGGTGTGAAAGGATCCCAACAACCAGAGCTACATTTCCGTATGCGTGCCACCCACTTCCCCGTTATTCATCCTCGCAAAATTTATAAAGAATCTAATTGAGTTGTCAGCTGAGAAGTCCTTAAAAATCGCTTTTAACAATAGATCACGGTGTGGAATTTTGGGTGACAGCTTGGAGGGCATTCAAAGAAATGAGTGGCACTGCTATGACGTCACTCCTTCCCCCTCAGCTAGGTGAACGAGGCCTATAAATATTCATAGCTATAGAAATGCAAAATGGAAAGAATTGGTATTTAACGCATCTCCATCTAGCAATAAGTAACAGCCATCCAAGGGCATATAAACTAATTAAAAACAATGGTTCAAAGTCCTACCCGCCTCATGAAGATGTGTGTTTAAAATACGGTTTTATTTGTAATAGTTAATGCTTATTTATCAGGAATGTTAATGCATCGCTGTGTTCTGATCTAATGTCTGATGCAATCATTCAAACAATAACTCAGCGCAGAGCTATCATAAACAGGTCACAGCCCTATGGCCACAAGAAACACTTTGCATGCTCATTTCTATTTCTGGAATTATTTGGAGGCAGAGACACAAGACTTCTAAGCATAAAAGCACCTCCTTGTGATAAAATTACATGAAGGTGAATGGTAAAAGCTCTCGGTACAAACAACTCTGCTGAACATTTTCATTAAGAGACCGGATCAAATCCCAGGTGACTTCCACAGCCACAGGCCCCTGGGACGGCCACAGTCCCTCTTTAAATACCCGCATGTGGCTGAAACCGGTTTGGCGCAGTGGATAGAGTGTTGTTCTGAGGACTGAAGGGTCTCAGGTTCAATTCTGGTCAAGGGCATGTACCTTGGTTGCGGGCACATCCCCAGTGGGAGGTGTGTAGGATGTCTCTCTCTCATTGATGTTTCTAACTCTCTATCCCCCTCCCTTTCTCTCTGTAAAAAATCAATAAAATATATATTTTTAAAAATACCCACGTGTGATGGTTCCCTAATCTACTTGTTTACACCTTCCTCTGTGAGGGTAGCTGCAGTGACCTTGCACGTGGGCATGAAAGATGGGAGAGCTTCTGGAAACCAGAGCCTCTGACCGCGGTTTCCCCAGTGTGGTCCACAAGCCACCAGAGACCCAGACCCCTCCAAGCGCTGTCCCAGGTCGAAGGTACTTTTATGACACTATGTTATCTTTTCATTAGTTACCCAGTTCCACTGTACTGCTATTTGTAGGATGGCTAAAAATAGGGGATAAAAGCCATAACCGGTTTGGCTCAGTGGACTGAAAGGTCCCAGGTTCGATTCCGGTCAAGGGCATGGACCTTAGTGGCGGGCACATCCCCAGTGGGGGGCGTGCAGGAGGTGGCTGATCGATGTCTCTCTCTCTCATCGATGTTTCTAACTCTCTGTCCCTCTCCCTTCCTCTCTGTAAAAGATCAATAAAATACATTTTTTTAAAAATAGTGGATAAAAGCATGGGAACTTAAGCCCAAGCCAAGGTAAAAATGACTAATTTCACCGAATCTCAGCCACTGAAGCTCATGTTTTCGAGATCCCAGGGAAGAACGAAGATTTACTCCTCTCACTGTGTGCGGGCGCGCAGGGAAGGCGTGGGCCTGGCGGCTGGAGCCAATGTCGCTGCTGTCCGCCTGAGAGCGCGGGGAACGGGCACACGGCGGGCACTTGACTTGGGCACCTGGCAGACAGTCCTCCACGGGAACAGACTGAGCCTGTCGCTTCCACAGAAACAGCTCATTATATCGATGGCCAAGGACCACATTTGAGCTCTCAGGCGAAAAATGAGAATTCTGGTAAACCTGCGCCCACCGTTGTGAGCTTGACAGCCCTCCGCTGAGACGGGGCTCATACTCATGCGCATGCTTTGCTCATACTACATACAGCAATCTGTCAGCATTGGGGTGCTCTCCGCAACTCAGCAGGCCCTTCTTTCCCCAATGCCCAGTACATTCGGTTCCCAACCAGATCTGGGTGCAAGATCAAGTGAAATTGTAACCTAGACCGGCGATTTTCAAACGGTAGGCTGAAAGGATGTTTAAGACATGCAATGGCCGAAACCAGTGTGGCTCAGTGGGTAGAGCATCGGCATGTGGACTGAAAGGTCCCGGGTTCAATTCCGGTCAAGGGCATGTACCTTGGTGGCAGGCACATCCCCAGTAGGGGGCGTGCAGGAGGCAGCTGATCGATATCTCTCTCTCATCGATGTTTCTAGCTCTCTGTCCCTCTCTCTTCCTCTCTGTGGAAAATCAATAAAATACATTAAAAAAAAAAAAAAGACGTGTCATGCTGCCTATTGAGTGAGGGCACTGACCTCTCTTCGCTCAGCTTTTCAAATAAAAACAGGACAACAGCCAACACAACAGCAGCTGTCTGGTGTAAACGAATCAACATCACACTCGTGTGTGTGTGTTTTTGTGAGATCAGCAAAAAGTAAATATGTTTCCTGGTGTGCTGCAGAATATTAGTAGTTAATGTGCCACGAGATGAAAACAGTTGGCAATCGCTAATCTAAGCCAACAGCTTTGACGTGAGCGGAGTACGAAGTTCCTGGCATGGCTGCCGATGCCACATCACCGGCCTTAGGCTCCACGGCTGGCCGAGCTCCTGTCACTATGGAGGAACCCGAAATTATAGTCCATGACAGCACGCCCCTCCTCAGGCCTCCCCGCTGCGTTTCCTTCAACCAAAATGACAACCAAGTGTCCTGTGAAGCCAGACACAGAAACGTGGAATGAGGGTGGCGTTTCATCAATTACTTTATCCCGGAAGAGGTGCTATGTTCAGCTCCGGGGCCTGTGCCCTCAATGCCGGCCTCTGAGCTTGCTCTGCTGGTTACTCGCTCTGTGACTAGCTCCCCGGTTCTTTCGGAGTCTGGCTCTGAACCCAGCCTGCGTGTACCTTTGAAAATTGTGCACTCCGTACGTGCAGTATACTCACCTACTCTACATTCCTAACTTCCTGTGCAAGCTGTGGGCACATCTGGTGTTGTGAAAATCTGGCCAAATCCAGCTGCAGTTCCTTTTCCAAATGAGTCCTCGGACATGCCGGGTTGCTCTGCGGTTTGAATTTTATTCTCTCTCTCTCTCTCTCTCTCTCTCTCTCTCTCTCTCTCTCTCTCCAGAACATCACTGTGCTGTATCTAAACTTGACCCTTTTCCTCTCTGGATGACAACTTACACAGCTTGCCAATCAATCAAATGAGGGGAAACACATAGATAGGAAATGGACTTCAGTGTCTCTGCCTCAGTTTACTACCGCTCAACCTGATGCGGCAGAAAGCCACCTCCTGGGACCGCGGACAGCGCACCTCTCGCTGAGGATGACACCACCTGCACTAAGAGACAGACAAGCCAGAATCCACGGGCTCGGCCCGCACGGGCCAGTTCTGCATCAGGAAAACGCACAGATGTTCACGAACAACCTCGTCATACCGCTGGTTCATCTGACAGGTGTAAGGCGAAGAAACTAAGGTCAAGCCGAAACCGGTTTGGCTCAGTGGGTAGAGCATCGGCCTGTGGACTCAAGGGTCCCAGGTTCGATTCCGGTCAAGGACATGTACCTTGGTTTCGGGCACATCCCCAGTGTGGGGTGTGCAGGAGGCAGCTGATCGATGTCTCTCTCTCATCAATGTTTCTAGCTACCTATCCCTCTCTTTTCCTCTCTGTAAAAAATCAATAAAATATATATTTAAAGAAAAGAAACCAAGGTCATGAGAATGTGCTATAATTTAAAATCAAGACAGTAAAACAGCACAACAACTCAAAACCTGAGTGGACTCCACATCCAATTCTTACACTGAATTGTGAGCAAATGATGCTGTTGGAAGTCTAGAACCGTCTGTCCACCTCCACACACATGTCCGCGGTCATCCTATGGCCTGGGCCGGTCATGCAGCTGTTCCCGCCCTCCCGCACATAAAACAGTTAAAACTCCTCAGCCTGAGGGGAGCGAAGGCCCTAACCCTCCACCTTCCCGCCTCTTCCTGCCTCACCCCTACATCAAGGCCCCAGGCCCCCTCCGGCGTATCCCTCCTGCACTGCTCAGGGACTGCCAGCCTCCTCCCGGTCTTGCAGGTCCCAAACCAAGGTGTCTGGCCTCCTGTCTTGGCCCCCTCATTGCCAGGATCCGGCCTGGCCTTCCTCATTCAGGCTCGGCCCTGCGGGACGCACCCTCAGCCAGGCGCTGGTTTGGACGGAGGATGCTCGGGACGCCTGGCCCTCGGCTCCCGCAGTCCCTAGAATGGCAGCTGGCTGTCCGCTCCGTGCAGCTCCGGGCAGAGCAGGGGCCCCGGGAGAGGCCTTGGGAGTTTAAGTTGTGGCTCCTGGTACCGGGAGACTTTGGTTGAAACCAGAGTAATGTTATTACGTAGCTCACAGGTGGCTCAGCCACAGCTCTGCCTCCAGGAGGCAGAAAGCCAACCAGAGGCTCCTGAGGCCAAACCACAGAGCCCTAAGTGGCAGGTGCAAAGCTCCAAGCCGGGTTTGCCTGACCGGGGGCGGGGCCAGCTGAGGGGAGAGGCCCCAGAAGGTTGGCCAGCCAGCCCCGCCCTCTGGTTGAACTCCTGCCCTACAAGACAATTTGCGTATTAGCCTTTTATTATATAGGACCATACTACCTCCCTTTAAAATTATCCTTATTTTCTTTTTTTAAAATATATATTTTATTGATTTTTCACAGAGAGGAAGGGAAAGGGATAGAGAGCTAGAAACATCGATGAGAGAGAGACATCGATCAGCCGCCTCCTGCACACCCCCTAATGGGGATGTGCCTGCAACCAAGGCACATGCCCTTGACTGGAATCAAACCTGGGACCCTTCAGCCCTCAGGCCAAGGCTCTATCCACTGAGCCAAACTGGTTTCGGCTAAAATTATCCTTAATTTCTTTCTTAAAAAAATACAAAAACACAAAATTGACGATCTCCTCCTCACAGTAGTGGTTGCAAAATGTAAGGCCATTACACTAACAAGAGAACCAATTCACTGCTTATCCACAGCCGTGAATCCAGCCGGTTAGTTAAAACCAGGCCTCCCCGGAGGTATGTGAACCTGCACTCGTGCCAGCTTCCTGACGGATAACTTGACCTCTTAGCCTTTCCGCTCCGTTTTCAGGGCAACAAGAGCTGTAACAACAACTCTCAGGGTGGGGTACCAGGCGGGTTGCCAGCTCGGGGGATGAGGCGGCCAGCGGCACAGCCAGGCCAGGGAAGACAGAGAGGCTGCGAGAGCGCATTCCGCAGGAGACAGAGGCGGGAGCGTCTGCAGGAGAGGGTCCTGCACTGAGAGGCACAGCTGCTGACAGGGAGGTGGGGGTGAGGGGGCAGGAAGGAAAGATAACGGCCCCCACTATCTGTTTGCAGGGAAAGCACCCATCGCTTAGGGATGCAGAGCAGGAGCGAGGGTCCAGTTACAGGCCCAGCCCTGAGCCTGGAGCCGGCACTGGGAAACGCGATCCCCACTCCCACGCGTGATTCTCCACCACGCCGTCTGCTCCGGGGGACCCATGGGGCATTCCCTCGGGGCTCCCTTCAGCCACAGCGAGTGGCTAGCGCACTCCGGATGCAGGCCGGGGGCTGGGCGCTGGAGGCTCCTCCCACCCGTGCACGGGAGAGAGCGAGATGCAGGCTTTCCTGTGAAATGCCACGCCGTGAAAACCAGAGCACATCTGATCGGTAACCCTTCCCCCTTTCTAGGACGAAAATAAAACAACATCTCCCGAACGGAAGAGAGCTTCCACGCCTCCTAAACGCCCCCCCCCCCCCGCTCTGGGTGGTCCCCGGTTACCTTGCTCGCAGCTTCCGGGGAGAAGGTGATGGCATCCAGCACGGTGATGAGGTCCCCGGGGTGCAGGCGGTCGAAGTACTTGGTGCAGACCTCAAAGGCGTGCAGCCACGCGGGCGGGGAGGCGGGGGCCTCTCTGACGAGCTGGGGGTCCCCGGTCCAGAACAGCTTCTGTAGCCAGATGGCGTACAGGGCGCTCGGGGCCAGCATCCGGCCGTCCGGGCCCGGGATTCGGGGAACGAGCTTGGAAATGGACAGGATGTTCTGGCTTGAAAGCACTGGCTGCAGGGCGTCCAGAGGGCTGGCGCCTTCCTCGGTCAGCTGCTTGTAGTTCAGTCCTGGGGGAGAGGGGACAGAGAGTGGTCCTCTCCGGCACCAGGCAGAGGCTGCGCGCGCACACCCTGCCCCGGAGTGGCTGAGGGCACACGCATGAGCCAGGGTAGGTGTAGCAGACCGTCCAGTCGTCTGTGAGACAGACCGGAAGGTCTGAGTTCCGGTCCCCGCCTGCAGTCAAACCGCTCACTTCCGGGAGCCTCCGCCTCCTCTCCAGCCACGGGAGACGCCGGGCCTCCTGGCTCCCGCCATCCCTCCGTGGGCCTGTTTTCCCCGATCGGTGCCCACACCAAACCGCCTGGGTTCGTGTGTATTCACCGGGCACCTCCCCCAGGCCCTGAGGGCGGAGAGGAATGGCGCCCCGTGTCCTCTGTCTACCCCATGTCTAATGTGGTTACTCAGTCAACTTTACACCGAGACGCTGAAGGAAATTCTCATCGCTGTCATGAATATTAAATAGATACACACTTGAAAGTGGCTTGTAAATTATAAAGTGCCACAGACATTTGAGGGGGATTAGTGTGTCTAATGGCATTATGAGTGTGAAGATATATAGACACCATCCTAAAGATTCCCACAATTTTTCAAAAATTCAAAGGCTATTACTTAATGGTCTCCATGTGTGGTTTAAACATAGAGGCTCCACTCAGGTGTCATTCAGCCAAATGCCTACAGTAAAATGCCTGTCTTGTTCTCTATAATCCTATCTAATAAAAGGCTAATATGCAAATTGACTCTGTAATCCTAACTAATAAAAGGCTAATATGCAAATTGATTCTATAATCCTATCTAATAAAAGGCTAATATGCAAATTGACTGAGTGACGGAACAACCAGTCACTATGATGCACACTGACCACCAGGGGGGAGGGGCAGACGCTCAATGCAGGAGTTGCCCCCGGTGGTCAGTGCGCTCCAGCACCAGGTAGAGTGCTGCTCAGCCAGAAGCCGGGCTGGCGAGTGCAGTGGCAGGAGCCGCTCCCGCCTTCATGGATGCACTACCGGCTTAGGCCCGCTCCCAGGACATCCCCAGAGGGCTCCTGGACTGTGAGAGGGTGCAGGCCGGGCTGAGGGACCCTCCCAAATGCATGAATTTCGTGTACCAGGCCTCTAGTAAAATACAACCAATGGAAGTAGGAAAAAACAAAACAAAAACACCTCGAGTAAAATCTTTAGATTTTAGTATCCGATCTCCTATCAGTCACTGTGACTTTCAATAGGTTTCTTAGTTTCTCTGGTAAGTAATTCCCCAACTGTGGGTGAAGGAGCTGAAAATACAGTAACAAAAGACAATCAGCATCAAAATCCTACGGTTTCAGATCGATGCCAGCCATGGTGCACGGACATGATTGTGTACAGAAAATTAATCCCTACATTTAATTTCATAAATGGTGTGTTGCTCAGGTGGTTAGAGCACTGTCCTGATATACCAAGGTTGTGGGTTGGATCTAGAGTCAGGGCACATGTAACAATCACCAATGAATGACTGAATAAGTAGAACAACAAATCAATGTAGATCTCTCTCTCTTTCTCTATCTATCTATACACACACACACACACACATACATATATGTGTGTGTTTACTTTTATTTTTTAAGTGAATTCAAGCTGGAAAACGATCATCTTACCTGATGCAACCACCTTGAACTTCTTCAGCAGCCGAACGTGGGTTTCGGGTTTAATGGCATACTTCCCCAGGTCGGCGCAGCCCCAGCCCTCCAGGAGGGTGAAATAATACAGCAGCCGCTCGTGGTCCGTGCCCCCGATGGTGGGGTAGATGTACTTGACCATGTGCTTGTGAAAGGCTTCAGGGTCTGTCTTCAAAGTTTCAAAGAGATGAAGGGCTTGGGCTCGATTTTCTATTTCTGTGGTGGACAAGCTGAAATTAAGAGACAAGGAAATTATGTTAAAACTTGGTTACTTTATTAAACAAGATTTTTTTTTAATTCAGCAGGATAAGCTACTTCTTTTTTTAATTATTGTTTATTGATTTCAGAGAGGAAGGGAGAGGGAAAAAGAGATAGAAACATCTATAAAAAATAAATCTAAAATAATAAAAGCATAATATGCTAATTAGACCGGATGTCCTTCCAAACAACCTTCTGGATGAAGGCGAGGCTGCGAGGGAAGCTGGGGTCCCAGGTGCCTGCCGGTGGCCAGAGAGAAACCCGGGTCCCGGGTGCCAGCAGCCAGGGGAAGGCAGACCTACTCTTGCACGGATTTCACGAATCGCGCCTCTAGTCAATGATGAACGAGAATCATGGATCAGCTGCCGCCTGCACGGCCCACACTGGGGATCGAGCCCACAACCTGGGCATGTGCCCTGACCAGGCACTGAACCGTGACCTCCTGGTTCAGAGGTCAATGCTCAACCACGGCGCCACGCCAGACGGGCAGGAAAGGCTACTTTTTACAGGCCCCTTCCTCCTGCCGAATCAAAGACCGGCAGCCACCAGATGCAGGTGGTTCCTACAAAGGAAAACACGCGTGTTGAATGGCTCTACCGCTCCATGCAATGTTCATCGGCTCTCCCGCGGGGCTACAGCCACGCTGCCGGCATCGTTCTCACGCCTGCGGTTGGGACAGGTGCCCAGTGCTTTCCCGCCAGGAAATGAACCCAGATCTGCCGGCTGCCGCTCAGCATCATTTATTCATGTCACCAGGAAAATGTCAAACCGCAGCTTCACGGCAGAAATGCACGCGGCCTTATTAGTTCAGGGACTTCAGGAGCCACGAGGGGAGGCACCAAGCTCTACTTTGAGCCTAAGTGTGACATCCAGGCGCCTGATCTTGCTACTGGATGGACCCAGATTTGATACGACGCTCCAATGCAATAAAATCAGCAAGAATGGGCACCTTCGCGTTCACGTGAATTAGCTGCAGTCACGAATGCCACCTAAATAAAATCACATCTTACAGCTTTCCTCTTGACTTAGATGCCTTTACAATATAATAAGAATGTTCCCTAATGTTAAACTGTCAGGAAAAAAACGTTAAGGAGCTGTGGTTTGGCCGGCCAGTGTGCATTTTGGGGGTGAGAGGGGGTTTAATGCCGGTCTTGTGCTTCTCCCGCACAGAGCCCAGAGCTCAGCCAGGTGGGTCCGGTGCCCGGTCAGTGAGGCAGCCGCCTCCCTGGGGCAGTGCCCGGCACAGTGAGCGCGGCTCCGGCGGTACCCGGCGAAGTCAGGTTGCACCAGTTGGCAGAGCAACTCCCGGGAAACGGGACTCCCTTTCTACTGGAACGCCCACCTTCAGAGAGCGCCAAGGCACGCTTTTGGTTTATACAGAAAGGGGAACCCAAATCACGTCTTACAACTGTTACGAGTGGTAGCAGTGATCCTTAGGATGACAGCTGCGAACTATAAAGTCAAAACAGCAAGTGATTTAAAAATGCTCTTTGACCGAAACCGGTTTGGCTCAGTGGATAGAGCGTTGGCCAACGGGCTGAAAGGTCCCAGGTTCGATTTCGGACAAGGGCATGTACCTTGGTTGCAGGCACATCCCCAGGAGGGGGCGGGCAGGAGGCAGCTGATTGATGTTTCTCTCTATCCCTCTCCCTTCCTCTCTGTAAAAAATCAATAAAATATATATTTTAAAAATAAATAAAAGTAAATAAATAAATAAATAAATAAAAATGCTCTTTGACCTTTCGCTTCAAGAGAAATGCTGTTTCTCCATTAAGACACAGTTCAAACATGGACACAAATACCCTGAGCTATACAAGTGTCCCTGGTCTGTAAGCTCTCCCTTCTGCCTCCTCTGATAGCTTTCCAGGTGGCACTCCCAGACTCTTCAGCCGTCGGACCGAGTCTGTCCCCTCACTAGGAAGGGCACTGCTTGCTGGAAAGATGATACACATCTCCTTTCTCTTTAGTTTCTCAGTGCCGAGCGCCAGCGTGTGGTACGAAGGACACATCCGATGCCCGTGCCACACAGATGAGTGGATGCACCAAACCTGGGTGTCCTCCACATTGGGGGGGGGGAGGGCCGCAAAGATTTCCATCAAGCTCTCACCCAGCAGTTGCAAACCTCGTTGTTATAAATGCCCAGAACTGAACAACAAAATAAGAGGACGGGCTGACAAATGCAGGCAATTACATTCCAATCAAGAGCAGGCCACTCAAGCTTTCACTCAGACACAGCCGATGGCAATGATAAAAGAAGGGTTAGTGCCAGAAGCACCTGCGCTTGGCACCAGAGAAAGGAGTGGAGTGAAAACAACAGCAGCAAAGCTTCCAGACAAGAAAGCACAAGGCCTGCTACGGTGAGGGTAGTGGGGGGGGGCAGGTCAGAAAATATGTTTGAGCCGAAATCGGTTTGGCTCAGTGGACAGTGTTTCGGCCTGTGGGCTGAAAGGTCCAGGTTCGATTCCGGTCAAGGGCATGTACCTTGGTGGCGGGCATGCAGGAGGCAGCTGATCAATGTCTCTCTCTCTCATCGATGTTTCTAACTCTCTATTCCTCTCTGTAAAAACTCAATAAAAATATTTAATAAAGAAAAAGTGCTTGACACTCTCACTATTCAAAATATGCAGTATCCTCTGAGAAAGACACTGTGTATACAGCAGGCTATGAATGCGACTCACAGGATGTGATTCCTTCCGAATTTGCTAGGTGAGGTCTGAACAGGATGCGGGAAGAAGTCGATACTTCACCCGTCGCACCACCGAGCCGGGTCGTGTCGGGGGAGCTCTGCAGGCAGAACCACGTGCTCATGGGGAAGGGCAGAGCCTGAGCTTCCTGTGCTGGCTGCTGAGCCCGTTACACCGAAGTACGTGGTACTTCGAGATACGAGTGCCCTAACACACGAGACTTTTGAGATACGAGCCATCGAGCGAGCGATTTTTGCTTTGAAATAGGAGCAACAGTTGAGATAGGAGTCATCGCGTGGATCGGCCGGCTGCACACGACCCACCAGTTTACCTCGACTCGAGCGTCTCATAGTTTCCCACACCTCAAGGTTACGGAACGAATTAAACTCGTATCTGGAGGTGCCACTGTAGCTACAACCAGCAGACAGCGATCAGAGGGGTGTGTGCCTCCTAAGACCGGCGTCGGACCGGCCGGGACTCGCGTGGCTTCGTTCACCGGATCGCCACGCAGCCATGGGCGGCTACTGCCTTGTGCCCGCGGCCCAACCACTTCCAAAGCCGAATCTCTGAAACGCAGGCCTTTGCTCTCTCCCCCAGAGCCGCAGTCCACGCGCTCTCCTGTCCCACTGCTTCCTAATGACCCTTGGGGACCAGCACTCAGGACAGACTCATCTACAAAGTGGACGGACGGGGACTAGACCACGGCAGTGTGACTCCCTTTGTGTTCGACTGGATGCTCAGCACCGTCCCCCTCCATCTGCCTTCCTTTCTTGCCCACCCACCTCTTCTTCGGCGCCCACAATCCCGTTGGCCTGGTGTGCAATTTTACCTAATTATCTTGTCAGGAGAGATAGCGGGATCCCTTTACTGACACGTGATGAATACCAGAACCTGCCTCCCCGGTAAATTACCACGTGCCAAGATCTTCCATAGATGCCAGCAATCAATAACCCACTCAATAGCTTCCCCCGAAAGACGCTCTTATCTTCCCTTTGGAGAAAGAAATGAAATCTCCGCTTAGAAAACAATTGCAAAGAACCCACAGTCGAGAGAAGAGGAAGAAATACCAGGAAACCGCCAGGCCTTTCACTAATCAAACTAATGATCACCCTCAGAAAGGGTTTAAGGCTTTTTGTTAAACCAAGAGTTAGCTCTGACCGCCGCCTATACGTTTGTATAATGCGTGCTTAACGCCCAGAGATTAACCGCGGGAGGAAACCAGCAGTAGTTACACTCGGAGCACCAGGAATAAATGGCTCGTGCCAAGTCCACGGTCAGCGTGTTCTGTGCTGGCTTCAAGCTGTCAATCGGCCAAAAACATAATTCAGGAGCAGCGTGTACTGAAAGGCCTCGTATTTGTGTAGGAAAACAAGTTTATTCAAATGCATTATTCCTGCGCGCGGGCCGAGATGGAGTGATAATTCGCTTCCATTAGCTGAGTAAAGGAGCACTTAGGCGGGGAGAGGAGGGAGGAGGGAGGCGGGGAGGAGGATGGGGCTGGTGGGAAGGGCTGGAGAGGGATTCGCCGCTCAGAGGCAGGCAGTCACTTCTAGGCGTTTCCACCAGTCTAATCCTAAGAGCTGGGAGCTCCATGAATCCAAATGAATAACCTCGATTGGGGTGAACAGGCCTCCACCACCGATTCCTGGAAGGAGACAAGTCTACTCGCTCAGTTCCGAGGACTCGGACCGGTGGGGAGACTAGGCAGACACATACCCACCACGGCCTGGGAATGAGCTGGTGGGGCAGGTCTGACCCGGGAGACGGCCTGGCAGCTGGGCATGTGGCTCTGCCGGGCAAGGCAGGCCAAACACATGGCATTGTCCCATTTGGGAGCATTTTGGACACGTGTGTTTATGAAGCAAAAAGCAGAATTTCACTTTCAAGGTCACCTAGACAGCTGCTGGGAGGGTCACCAAGGAGTGTCGCCGTCAGGGGGTTTCCTATTGCAGGAACAGTCAGGGGTCCCTTTGCGGAGCGTCCGGTATGAGCAGGGTGGTGACAAGGACAGCCTGCTGTGAGGACAGCCCGGGCCCTGAAGCCTTGTAATTTCTCATAAAATGTCAATTCTCACTGGGTTACAGGCTCATATTCTCTCTCCAACAAAAATGTTTTCAGCCTGACTGGTTTGGCTCGGTGGATAGAGCGTCGGCCTGCGGACTGAAGGGTCCCAGGTTCGATTCCGGTCAAGGGCATGTACCTTGGTTACAGGCACATCCCCAGGAGGGGGTGTGCAAGAGGCGGCTGATCGATGTGTCTCTCTCATGGATGTTTCTAACTCTATCCCTCTCCCTTCCTCTCTGTAAAAAATCAATAAAATATATATATATATATATATTTTTTTTTTAAATGGGTCTTGCAGAGGTTTGTGCCACTGCCAGGAGTCTCTGCCAGGGTGAGGGGGCCTGAAGGGTCACGGCATGAAAAGGAAGACAGAATCGCTTCCACTTGGGGAAAGGTGGTAATTGGCTTTAAGGACTAGTAGGTTTTGTCTTATGCACGATACAAATCATCATCTTGGTTCTCTTTTCCCCGTGTGCCAAAAGGAAAACATCTAAACCAAATCCACTGCCCACTTTTAACAACCATGTGAGACCTGTGACCTGAGTATCTACATTCAACCTCCCTAGGCTAACTGGGATTCTCCCTGAGCCTGAGTATTTCCCAGAGCAAATGGTTTCGGGGCCGTATATGGCCCGCGGGCCAGGCGTTCCCCACCCCTGCTCTAAGGTAAGGATAAGTCTCGATAACTGGGAAAACAGTGACTCGGGAGATTAGGAGATGCTCAGTGCTGCACAGTTGGGGTTACAGGCAGATCGGGGAACTGTGGTCTCGCTCCAAAGCGCACGTCCTCACCATGAGGCCACATGGATGCTGGCAACTAACATCTCTAAGCGCCATCGAGGTGTCCCCAACAGACCAGAGATGGGGTTGGCCGCTAAACTGGCAATGCTGATGGGTCCAGTGGCTGAGTGAGCCAGTGTCTGCCATGTGGCCACTTAAAGCCATCACGACAGTTTAGAAAAAAAAAAAAAAGAAATAAAAAGAGAGAAAAAATAAAGAACAATAACAGAAAGAGCTCCATGTGGGTGTTCGTGAGAGTGCTCCTTCTGCAGGAGTGACATTCCAGGAACAGCTGCCGTGAATGAAGCCCTGATCAGGTGTCAGGTGCCGGGGGTTTGATTTCTAAGGAAGCCTCTTAGCTTTCATCACCTGACTCACTCACCAGAAATGGGTTTGAGAGAGGAACTGCCTCGGGCAGGCACACAAGCTGGAGAGACACAGTGAGGTGTGTCTCACACACTCTATCATGTGAGGGCGCCTCTCAGAGCCACTCTGAGTGCATACATGTGTCCCCACGCTGACGCAGGGCCCGCCTCCGAATTCAATCAGGAGGAAGGAGAATGCAAATTAAGAAAAATCAACTTGGGGGACGGGCGTCTTTTGAAAGGAGCAGTAGAACGAGACCTAAGGCAAACAGCATCCGTTTTCTGGTGACTCTGACCTATTACCTCCTCATTAGCATTGACTGGACAAATGAATGCTGGCCATTTCTATGGTATTAACAGGCTGATTGCTATACCCCTGCCACCAGGGTGGATGGGATGGCCAGGCAAACAGCTGGGGGCGCGCCACGCACCCGGCCAGACCAGGAGGAGGCGTGTGCGTTTGCCGCTCACAGCATCGGCCCCGGGAGGGAGGGATCTCCCGCTCTTGTCATCGCTGTGGCTGCACAACCACTGCGACCAGGTCTGCCAACCCACCCTGAACAGTTCGCGTGTTATCTAATGCCTGATCATGTATAATATATGAAGAGACCCGGGAAGCATCCTGTTTGTGCAGATATGACACCTTTTATGGAACAGTCAAGGAAAGGATGTTTAATAAAATACCAAGGTATTTTTAAATGTGCACACACACACACACACACACACACACACACACATCATAAAAAACATGTATTTGAACACATTACTGTGTATCAATACTGATTAGTAAAGGTCAGTATTTATTGTATATAACACTATCACCCATGTAGCAGTTTCATAAATATTTAAAATGTAGATGCTAACATTTCAAAATAATTAACAAAAATTAACAATGCTAAGTCTAAGCATTTCTGGACCGCTCGCCAGGCTCTGCTTCCCCTCTTTATTTTTATAATATATTTTGTTGATTTTTTTACAGAGAGGAAGGGAGAGGGATAGAGAGCTAGAAACACTGATGAGAGAGAAACATCGATCAGCCGCCTCCTGCACGCCCCCTATTGGGGATGTGCCCACAACCAAGGTACATGCCCTTGAAGGGAATGGATCCCGGGACCTTTCAGTCCGCAGGCCGACGCTCTGTCCACTGAGTCAAACCGGTTTTGACTGAAGGAGCTATTTAACTACAATCTTTCCCCCACTAGACATTAAGTTCTAAGACAGTTGGGGTAATGCCTGCTTTTGTTCACTATAGTAACCCCGTATCTCATTCTTAGTACAAAATAGTCCAAACGAAAACCTTTGCCTAAATGACCTAAGGGTAAAGTCTCTAACTCAGGACTATTTTGACTGAAAAACAAAAAGGAGCAGGCTGATCTCAGAATCTTGGTGTGCCCCAGATGAAGAGAGAGAAAATGCACAAGGATCCTGGCCTCCTGTGGCTGAAGAAACAGGAGATTCTATTCTGCACCCGCAGGATTCTCCTGGGACAGACGGAACAGACAGACACAGACATGAACTGGGGCACGGACCGTGCGCTTACCCACTGTCGCTGAACAGGAACTCCAGGTGGGTCATGTACACCTCCCAGCGCGGGATGCCGTAGCGCTGCGCCAGGGACAGCGCGATGCCGTACACGTCCTCCTCCAGGGTCCTGCACGAGTGGCGGCCGCGGGGAAGGAGAGAGAAACGCGTCACCGCGAGCAGGAGCAGCGCGGAAAAGGCCCAGGGGGACCGCTCTCCGGCTGGGAGGGGGCAGCCAGCACAGGCCCTCCTCAGCCGCTCCATGTCATTCGGGAAAGTTCTCCCTAGAATCTGGCCGCCCTCTCTCACTGTGGTCTGTGGCAACTGTCTAGGCCAGTGGTTCTCAACCTTCCCTTTAAAGGGACCTTTTAATACAGTTGCTCACGTTGTGGTGACCCCCAACCATAAAATTATTTTTGTTGCTACTTCATCACTGTCATTTTGCTACTGTTATGAACTGTAATGTAAATATCTGATAGGCAGGATGTATTTTCATTGTTACAAACTGAACATAATTGAAGCATAGTGTTTAATCACAAAAACAATATGTAATTATATATTGTGAAATATTTATTTCTAATGACAAATAAATGAAATTTTGCCTTGAATCGTGGTGTAGCATGGGCAACAGTCTTCATATAACAACAGTAAACTACATGGCTACACTTTGCTACACCGAGGAGCGGTGTGTTGGTTCCTAAGACCATGGGAAATAGGTGTTTTCTGATGGCCTTAGGCGACCCCTGTGAAAGGGTCGTTCCACCCCCAAAAGGGTCGCGACCCACAGGTTGAGAACCATTGGTCTAGGCCAATGGCTGTCAACCGAGGGCGATGCGTCCTGCAGGGCTCCGTGAACTGAGTGCAGACACTCCTGATTGTCACGGGGGGAAGAGGAGGAGAAGACTGTTGGCCTGCCAGTGGGTAGAGGTCAGGGATGCTGCTAAGCATCCTTCAAGCCACGGACCAGCCCTTTCCCACTGGGGGAGGGGAGCACCCCCCTTCCTGTGATGGGACGAGAGAGGGGAAACCCTGTCTAAGGCAGCCCTGAGAGCCACCACCAAGGACGGTGGTCAGGACCCGCCACCCCGCCTGCTCTGTGACGTTGCACCCCCTCCCGGGGCAGGAGGTCGCTTACTCCGCCAGCCCCAGGATGGTCTCCCGCTTGTACTGCTCGTCCGCCGTGAAGCGCTGCACGTCCACGCCCTTGCGCAGGCCCCGCAGCAGCTGCGCCTGCGTGAAGTCCAGCAGCCGCTCGTTGTAGTAGTGCAGCTGCGCCGTCAGCGAGGCCACGTCCGCGGGCCAGGCTGCGTGTCCACCGCGCGCCACGTGCCTGGTGACCATGGCGATCAGCTCCTTGGGATCAGCCTGGGAGCAACGACAACGACACGTTACCCAAAGCCCCACGGGAGGGGCTCAGCTGCTGGGTGGCGACCTAGGAACCAGGAGGTCAGGGTTCAGCTCCTGGTCGGGGCACAGGCCCCGGTTTCGGGCTCCATCCCCTGTGCGGGGCATGCAGGAAGCAGCCAATCTGGGATTCTCTCTCATCATGGATGTTTCTCTCTTCTTCCTTCTCCCTTCCTCTCTGAAGTCAAAAAATATACGTATTTTTTTAAATTATAGGAGGAAGGCATGTCTATCAGGCACCTGCTGGCCCCCTCGCTGCTGACACTAACAGGGCTCTGAGGAGACAGCCGCCGAGGGCACAGTCTGCAGACCACAGAGAGAGGGCAGACCACCGAGTCTGCAAGCAGGTCCCTCGTCTCCTGCTCGGCTCTTCTTCCAGCTTCTGACGTAGAGTTTTCCACCACCATCACCTGCAACGGATGTGTCCGCATTCTCTGACCACAGGTGATCCGCCCTGAAAGCGGTCTCCATCCTCCATCCCTGGACCAGCTTTCCCTGGGCCCCTGCGTGCTCTCAGGGATGAGGCTACAGCTCCGTGGGCCCCTAATAACACCCGACAGGGAGGGGAAGAGCGTCTTCCCGAGCGAGGAACGGGGGAAACCTCTTCTTCCTAGAATCACCAACTCTCCAGCCAAAACAGGTTTGGCTCAATGGATAGAGCGTCAGCCTGTGGACTGAAAGGTCCCGGGTTCGATTCTGGTCGAGGGCATGTATCTTGGTTGTGGGCATATCCCCAGTAGGGGGCGTGCAGGAGGCAGCTGATCGATGTCTCTCTCTCATCGATGTTTCTAACTCTCTATCCCTCTCTCTTCCTCTCTGTAAAAAATCAATAAAAATATATTTTAAAAAAAATAAAAAGAATCACCAGCACTCGCACTCCCAGAGAAGGCGCCCGCCGGCTTCTCCTCTGCTGATTTGGGGCACAGGGGCTCCTGGTCTCCCACTCCCAGCAGCTGCCCTAACGATGGGGGAATTACTCAAACAGAACCAACCCGAAGCTGGCAGGTGCCGGGAAGAAAGAGACGTGGCTAACTGGGCACATTTATTTATATTAGAGTTGGTCTGGGTGACACTCAGCCAGGACTTTAGAATTACTCTGCGGCACTGAGAGCGGGAACCACATTAACTCCATCACTCCCGATTTCGGGGAAAACACAGGACACGTTTGAATAGAAGCAAGTCAGGAAAAACTGGGGAATCTGCCTGCGTGCCTCAGAAACGTACCAAGTTATAGGAAGCTGCCAGCGTCTCTAATGGGCAAGCCATTATTTTGAGCCACGCCGGTATTTGGCAAGGCCCAGTCCATATTACAAACCCAGCCTGCTGTTCTCCCTCTTGGCCCTGTGAAAGAAGTACTTGGGGTGCTAATGAAAGAAATCTTGGGTTCCCACAGGTGGCTGTGAGAAAAGTCAGCATCAGAATGACCCCAACCTCTGGGCAGACACTGTGTCATGCTTGCAAAGACCTGGGAGGTGTCTCCAGTCAAAAGGCCTGGCTTTGGAAACTAATCCTCCAAAGTCAGCCACCAACCCCTGGGCCACTGGTTCCACAAATATTCAGAACCAATTTCTCTGTTACAAATACAATCAGACCAACAATTAGAGCCAGCAAAGTCCTGCGCAGCTTCAACTCCTTTCATCGCATCTCCTTTAATGAGTGGAAACAGTCCGGCCGCCCTGCACGCCATTTCTCTGTCCTATTCTTTGTTCACCACATTCGCTCACTTTATTTTTGTTTTTTTTAATATATTTTATTGGTTTATTTACAGAGAGGAAGGGAGAGGGAGAGAGAGTTAAAAACGTCGATAAGAAAGAGACATCAATCAGCTGCCTCCTGCATGCCTCCTACTGGGGATTTGCCTGAAACCAAGGTACATGCCCTTGACCGGAATTGAACCTGGGACCCTTCAGTCCGCAGGCTGACGCTCTATCCACTGAGCCACACCGGTTTGGCACACATTCGCTCACTTTAATAAGAAAAACTGAAGAGCAAACACCGATTACAACAGGCACAGTGCTAGGCAGCGGGAGCGGCACCTCATTCAGTGCTAGCAGTCCTGGGGACAGCTGCCTGCTGGGGCCTCCCCGGTTTACAGAGGGGTGAGGAGGCGGGCAGAAGGCCTCAGGCCACTCTGGGCTGTGACCTGGGGGCAGAGACGGTCTGGGTGGGACCCGTGCAGACAGAGCTCCTGCCAGGCGTAAGTGAGGCCTGGCCTTAGTTAGAGTCGGGTCGCCAATGACCGACTTCAGGGACGAGCTGATGCTATCACTCCACCTGACCTTCCTCTCACCCCTTTCCTGCATATACTCTCACAAGCGTAAATACACATGACCCCAGAGGACACACAAAGGTAGAGGGCCAGCTGGATATTGGATTTGAGCTGAATTTCTAAGCCCTTTCTTGTTTCCTCTTCAACGATAATAGAATTTTAGAATCATGGGCAAGAATACAATTTCCTGTTCAATCCCTTGCCATACAGAGGCCTCCTGCTAAACTGTATCCTCAGAAAGTGGGGCACGAGGGCACCCTGTTAATTCTTTGATGGTGGGCTTCTAAGTGTCTCCGCGTTAGCGGATCATCAAGGATGTGCAGAGTGCACAGAAGGTTTTCAGTACAGCCAGACTGTGTGTTAAAACATAACCCCAGCCGAAACCGGTTTGGCTTAGTGGATAGACTGTCGGCCTGGGGACTGAAGAGTCCCAGGTTCGATTCTGGTCAAGGGCATGTACATTGGTTTCGAGCACATCCCCAGTAGGGGGCGTGCAGGAGGCAGCTGATTGATGTCTCTCTCTCATTGATGTTTCTAACTCTCTATCCCTCTCCCTTCCTCTCTGTGAAAAATCAATAAAATATATTTAAAATAAAAATAAAAATAAAAAAACATAACCCCCATGAGGAGAGGCAGCTCACAGAGCCATCCAGGAAGAGGGAAAACGGGTTCCAGGAGACTAACCGTGGGGACTGGCGTCAAAGAGCCCCATCGCTGGTCCCTGCCTCGCGGTTTCCATTAGTGACGCTGAAGCCGATCCTCCTGGCTGGAGCCAGAGATAACGAGGCCAAGGGGAGGGAAGCTGTCAGCCTCGCTCTCTACGCAAACCCTTTCCTTGTCACGATCACCCCTTCCTATTCCTTCCTCAGGAACTCACCATCCATGCTTACTTCCTAACTAGAATAACAGCAGAGTAATATGCTAATGAGACCAGACGTCTTCTGGACGTCCTTCCTGACGGAACCAGGGTCCTGGGTGCCTGTGAGCAGCTGGAGGAGGAAAGCCCGGGTCCCAGGTGCCTGGGTGCTGGAGGGGAGCTGGCGCTGGCAGCCGGGAGAAGGAAGGCTACTCTAGCATGAGTGTTCATGCATCGGCCTCTGGTATTTTAATCAGAGTTCTCACCTGGATGTATCACAATTTCTCTCAAAGCACTCCAAAGCGCCCCAACTCACCCCAACACTGCATCTCATACGTACATTCTTCACACCAAGCGGACGTGACAGTTCCTAAAGCTCTCGCATGAGTTTCCTCTGACCCTCCCGGACCCACAATGCCCACTCCACAGACACCTCCTCCCAGCCCCGCGATGCCCACCGGAGCCTCTGTGCCTGCTCCACAGACACCTCCCACCAGCCCCGCGATGCCCACCGGAGGCCCCTGTGCCCGCTCCCCAGATGCCAACCCACACTCAGCATCACAGCCACAGCCCGGCGGAAGGAAGGCCTCCAACCTCCTGCCTCACACCTAAGTCACTGCTTCCGTGCAGAACACACTCAGACTGACCTCTCCGTTTCCCCCCAAATGACATGCGTCATCGTGGGGCTGAGAGCTGGGCGCCTCTGGCAAGCTTTGGGAGGACCTGACAGGGAGTGTCAAACCACATGGTGGGTATTTGTTTTGATAATTCCTCACGGCCGCAGAAACTAACTGCGTCAAAGGCCACCAAGTTTAAAAATGAAAGTGCATGGAGTTCAATTACCATACTATTTTCCCAAACTTGGCAATGCGGTTCCTTCACGGGGAGTGGGTAAATAAAATAGGATTTCTTTAAAGGGTATGGGCAGGTCCCTGTAACTCGAAAGATCTGTAAATATTCATAGCAACAGAATGCTCCATGACAATCTACTGCCCGCTAGTTAAAGGAATAAATCCATTCTGGCTAACGGTCTCCGTGTCTGGGCATTATTGCTGGGAACGTTTCAAACAGGTGGTGCGCTTCCCCTTTAGGGCTCTTATTTGCTGGAGTTAATTTTATACTCGGTATTTTCAATGAGGCAGCTTTCAAAAAGGCGCACCACGTTGCAGACATAGTCCGCCATAAAGCTCTGCCTTTCCTCCCTGCGGGCTCAGCTTCTCCAGAACACAAAACTGAAGGATACGCTTCCATTACTATGATTTCATCTTCTGGAACTTTCTCAAAAGGATGCTAGAAAGATCCCACTTCAAGATGCACTTACAACAATTATAAACGTAATATATTAGTGAAAACCTGGGCACAGAACAATGTGGGTGGCCCGCTCACATCTGTATGAGAAACCATCTCACACACACACACACACACACACACACACACAGCTCTGCACCAACTGCCTGCGGAAGACACGGAGGGGAAACCCTGCCGGGGATGGTACCCCATTTGCACACGTGAGTGCTTGGCCAGGTGCACCTTATGTGTCGAACATCAAACCAGTTAACTAGGACAAATACTTCCAGAAACATCTTCTCCACTGAGCCTTGCCAGCCAGCCCTCCATCACTAAACAGCATCATGGAGGTGGCACGGGCTGCTCGGAGGTCACCCCGAGGTCTGGGAGCCCGTGCTGGGGGCTCAGGACGCTGCTTCTCCCCTCAGTGACATCGATGCTCTGATCCAAACTTAGTAATAATCTGCCTAAAGGATCATCCCCGCAGCCCAGAGCGGCGGGGCGGGGAAAGGCCGTGGCAATGGAAGCCAGCCGGGCTGACAGCTGAGAGCAGGCGATGCTCCGCCGAGCGCTATTATGTGTCGGCGGCAAATTGAAACCGCTCTCATTTCAACTTCCACGACGGTTCATCAGGAGCTTGCCACGTTTAATTCCACACGCAGCGGTGCTGTTTCACGCCCAGGGAGGTGCCGAAAAGGCCCAAATAATGAGCCATCAGGGATCGATGGGAAACTCAGCTGCACCTCCACTTCAGTTAGTGAGCCAGGGGGGCTCCTTCAAACCCAGGACCCAGCCTCCGGCTGCGAAGCGGCAGCCGAAGGGTGTCCTCAGCCACAGCCACGGACAGGACCCCACCTTCCGCACAGACCACAGACCACAGACCCTGAGGAGCTGCAGAGGCAGGCCTGGGGGGTGGAGAGGGACTTCCGCTTTCAGCAAGAACATGTGGGGAGCAGACAGCACCTCGAGTTGGCGGACAGGAGCTGCTCCAAAGGGGGCCGCTGGGAGGCAGAGGAGGCTGCACCCCAGACTCTGCTGAGCTCAGCCTCAGCCTCACCTGCTGACAGCAGAGGGGGAGCATTCGAGGCATTCCAGAGGGAGGCAGGGATGCTACCTTCACGGAAACGCTAACTCTGAGCAGCTGAACTTGGACTTCAGAAGAGCCGGTGGCAGGACACGGCGGGGGGAGGCGGAGCGGCCCGGTGGCTCACTGAGACCTTTCCAGGCACAGGCAGTTGACACTGGACACGGGGGTCAGGGTGAGGCACCTCCCGGGAATGGCCCGCCAGGCCTGCCTGCCAGCGATCACCCCGGGCCACACCCCGAGTCCCGGCTTCTGCTGAAACAAAGCCGGTGCTGCCCTCGTCTTGTCTATTCAAAGGCCACCTTCTGAACGCAGGTCTTTGCTGACCACATTGAAGCTGCACTCTACACACAGGCAGTCACAGACACACAGACACACACAGACAGACAGACACAATACATACACACACACACACACACACACACACACACACTCACATTCTGTCCTCGGCTTTGTTTCCCTAGCTCCTATCACCATGTAACTTGTGTATATTTTATTTACTCACTAGAGACCCGATGCACGACATTCGTGCAAGAGTAGGCTTCCCTCTGGTCCTGGCTTTGTCCAGAAGGACATCCGGAATGACGTACGGTCTAATTAGCATATTACCCTTGTTTATTGTTATAGATTCTGTTCACAGTGCCCCGTCCCCATAGAATGTCAGTCCTGGAAGGACAAGAGCTTTTATACACTCAGCTCCCTGCTGCTCTCCCAGTACCTACATACCGCCTGGCATAAGGCAGTCACCCGATAAATACCTGATAAAAGCACACGCACATAATCTGATTATCACCTATGTCCTAATGCACTGTCCATTCGTTTTTAATCCAGTTCATATTTCACATGAAAACACGCCTGAGCTATAAAAACAAGACAAAGGGAAATGGCCAGAGTGTGGAATAAAGTAACTGTACACAGCAGCGGTAGTTATAAAAAAGAAAAAGAAAAAAAGGTTGAAATTCCAAGAATGCAGTAGTATCTTATACCATGAGGCTTTCCTGTGTGTTGGTGAAAGGTCGTCACAGTGAACCGATGTCTGAGCACCACCCACACCTGCCCACAGGCCGCCGCCCCGGGAGACGAGCCGGCGTG